>JAOXYD010098727.1:0-11789 GCA_028565735.1 Pinacopodium congolense | reverse complement strand
ATAAAATTTAATTCTAACACAACATTAATAATTAAATAATAATAAAAAAGACATAAATAAAGACGCTTAAATAAACAAAACTTGCTCCAAATTAGTACTAAATACAAATAAAACAATAATTAAAATTATACTAAAAAAACACACAAAACAAGACTTGAAACACAATAATAATAACATATTATGCAAGAAACAAATGCAAAACATTTAGAAAAACACAATTATCACCTATACCAAATCTCAAAAGCGGATTTGCACAAGGATACTTTATAAAAAACAAGTCTATCTAATATATCGTGTAGGATATGTATAGCATGTTCATTTAAATAAAAAACTTTTGATCATTTGAAAATGCATTAGAGACATTTTAAATAATTTCCCACAATTGTAAATCTTAGACCATAATAAAAATTTTGATTCTAATTTTTCACATCAAGAAGTCATTATCATAAAAAATTGGTGGCTTATGAATATCCAAACCCTCTTGACCAAAATACAGTGCCATTTTTAATCTTTACTCACAATTTCATTAGGCATTTAAGAGGGGTAAATTGGGTGTTTAAAAATTCTTAGCAAATTAGAACACTTTAAACATGTTAGGCCAATTTTATTTATATGCAATCTCTAAACCAAAATTTAACCTAAATGGAATATTATACTTATGCCAATATCAATCAAATTCAGGTAATAATAAAACAAACACAATGAGCTTAAATATAAAGAGGGAAGGGAAATGAAGAATACCAAGATTTATAGAGGTTCGCCTACTCTAAAGATAGAGTACGTCCTCTCTCCAACAACTTGTTGGAAATTCAGTAACAACTAATCTTACTTTAATTGGTCGAAGAGTAACCCTTACAATAATCTTAATTATAAGGTTAAGAGGAACCCTTTACAATAATCTTGGTTTAACGCCAAGAGGAACCTATCTAACAATCTTGAATTCTAAGGTCAAGAGGAACCTATCAAATCTTACTTAATTGGGTGAAGAGTAACTCGATCAATACAATCAAATTATACAATTTTGTCCCACACGAATAGCCCTTAAACCAAACTCCCTTGAACTTCAATACAACCTTATATAACTTCTTAAACATTGATCAAAATCAATGCAAGATAAGGGCTCAAATGTAACTAATGCAATGTTTATGCCTTATGTGATGTCTAATGCACATACAAGGCCTAAAGTGATCCAATTCACAATCAAATAATTATGAAATTCAAATATTGTTTTCTATAGGTCCAGAGTAGCCTATCAAATCTATTTTGAAGGCAAAGAGAAGCCTATTCCATAATCAACAACTAACACAAATCAATTACCCCAATTTAGTAACCAAATACACCTTTGATGGTGTTTCTCTAATACTCATGCAATAAATGTAACTCTGAAAATTCTAGAGGCAAGCAAAAATTATAACAAGCCTATTAATACATTAATAGGTAACAAACAAACAAATTGATACGCTAAAAACGTGATTGGTGCATTCAAAAATTAGATTCAACCAATACAAACACAAGATGTCAAATATATGCTATCTTAATGTTCCAGCCTAAAGATGAACTATTTTAATCGTCAAAGTGATGTAAATTAAATGCAATAAACCTATTGCAACCTTAATAAATAAGTTAAAAAACAATCTCAACAATAAACACAATTTTAGCATACCAATCAAATAATCAAATTCGAGCTTGAAGTTAAGACTATGAAAACTAGACAGTTTCGAGCAACTTGTGAAAATCAAGCTAAATAAAACAATGTAATAGCTTAAAAAATAAAAAAAAATATTGGCACATTCTGAAGACCTTAAATAAACTGAAAATATCAAATTTGTAGCACCAAAAGCAAATTTACAAGTCAAATCAAATTGAACATTAAGTTGTACAGAAAGTTTGAAAATTTTGAAAAACCTATGTTCTTTGAGCTCAAACAAATGTTATGAGTGCTTACAAATTGAAGTAAAAGCTTTTATGTACTCTTGACATTGTAAGAAAAATGTGTATGAAAATTTTGAAGCTCAAAATTGAAGAACATAAAAAGTTCAACCAAAATAGAGGCAATTTTGGTATATGAGACTTTGAAAATTTGAAACAAACGAAATTATGAATAAAAAAATCAACTAAAAGCTTTGTCAACTTCAACTATGTATAAACCAACTAGAAACACAAATTTTACACACCCAATTTAAAATAATAAAAATGAAGATGAACAAAAATAGTGCAAAAACTAAAGACAACTTTGGTGATTGAGAGATTTAATCTTATAATTTATTTTTCAGAGCATCTAAACTTGTTAGAAGTGTTTAGACATCATATATATTGTTTTAGGAATGAGTTAAAGATGTTAGAAACAAAAACTAGTTGTTTAAGATGTTAAAAAGCTGTTAAATCCGAAAGTATGAAACTAGTCGTTACGCTGTCATGACTAGTACAGTGGCCTCTAGGTTGCATATGATACCCTTAATCCCGCTGTATTGCTCTTTGGAAATAAAGGGTAACACGGGGGTATAAAGCATGTTGTCATATGCCTACTTCTAGGTTATTGTATTTCTCTAGAAAACATATGAAAATGACTAAGTTTAATTCCAAAATTTTTCAAATAAATTCCTAACATTAATCAAGATTTTGAATAAGATTTAAAACATATATCTAGGCTTTTTTATTTAGTAAAAACATTCAATTGATTCAAAACATAGTAAGTAGCATTGATTATGGAACATTTCATATTTAAACAACTTTAAAACCTTTTTAAACAATTATGAAACCTTTCATAAACCAAAATTCATAACACAATGACATTTAAAAAAATTCAGACATATATAAATAAGTTCAAGCAACAATTCAATTAACCTTAAACACATCAAACACATTAAAAGAATTCATGTTGCATAAGCAAATCAACAATTAGCCTATATGAAAACCTAATTAAATTCCTAATATGTCAATTATGTAATATAATTCAATTAATCACTAAAACCATAATTCAACTCCTATATGCCTATATGCAAATGTTGATGCAACTACGAGAGCCCTTTTCAAGCATTGATTGAAATCAGGTTTAGGACACTTATAACTTAAGCCCTTTTTATAAACTTTTCTAAACTTGATCTTCATTCTCTTGATCTTAACTCTTGATCATGGTTCTTGATCATCCCTTGATTTTTATTATTTGATCAACTTCTAATGCTTGAGCTCTTTTACCTTTGGCTCCACAAATATGCTTTTGTACTTCAACCATTTACCTATCTTAATTGTACATCAAACCTCAAACATTAGTAATAATAATGTTTTGTTATCATCAAAACACATGATTAAAACCACTTTGGTTAAACATTTAGCAATTCATAAGTTTGATTTACCTTTCCTTAATGATATGCTTCTTATTGAAATCTATATTTTATTATAAATATAAGAACCAAATCTAATATCCAATACCCAAAATTATTTTACAAAGGTTGATCTTAATTATAAATGTACCTAGAGATGGACCTCCCTTAAGATTCGTATCCATTAGTCTAGAAAAATGTTGTTTGTATTACCATTTTAAATAACCATCGACTTTACAATGAAAATATATGTCCTTTCCATTATTTAACTTTTTGACAACATTAGTTTGGTTTAATATTTTAACATAATTCTTTCTTTTTTTTTTATTCTTCCTACAATATTTTTTTAATCTTAAAAGAATCCATAACAAGAAGAGGACGAGATTCTTTTCAAAGGCAACCTTTTTCCATCTTTAACATATTCAACAATTCAAGTAAAGTACCTTCTTTTTGGTTAACTTAATAAGGATGATAAAATGTGAAAAACTTGAATTAAAAGCTTAAGGCACCTAATTAATGCTTAACTCATAGTCCATGATAAAACCTAATTGACATAATTATTAAATATAGCTAATCATCTTTAGTGCTTGTATCTCTATTAAGAATCCCTCCACCATCCTACATCAACATAATATACTAGAGTCTCATACCTCTCCGTTATATTTTATCCATCAAATCTCCGTTATACTTTATCCATCAAATAACTCCTCAAGATACATTATCATAATATGGGCAGTCAAGTTCTTATGTTGCCTTTGAAACTTAAGATGAATACCAACTAACATTATAAATATAGCTTATTAATTATTACTAATATAACTTTGATACTATTTGTAGAAGTCATCACTTGCATCAATAACGAACCTAGGTGAAATTATAATGTCTACAATATAAAACTTTATTGTTTTTATAATAATTTGCAACTTGTAAAACCAATCCAAGAATTTAGGTATAATTAGCTTGTTAACATCCATAATGCTTCTCCTATTACATTAGGTAAAGAGATTGCCATTGTAAGGACTAGCATGGTGCTCTTCTCTCTGGCTTTCTTGAACCCAACCTATTTGCATGAATTCTTACTCCATCTTCATAGCAGTGGCTCTTGAGTAGCTTTCTTCTTCATTTTCTCTAGTTATCCTTCTCTCGTCCTCCTTAGTCTACTTATACCCTTTTACTTCAGGATTTATTACCCTTTTCTCCTTTTCTTTTGACACATTTGTCAACTTCAACTTCCCTTGCTATCTTCATTGTCCTGAAATGGCCCTAAATATTTTCTTCTCCTCCTGCATTTAACACTAACAATCCTGAATTCAACTTCTCAACCTACTTGTCCTACAATAGCCCTCCATGCTTTCTTCTCCTCTTAAATTTAGCTCTATTAATCCTATTTTTGGCTTCTTATCCTTCCCACTAGTTCTTCTTTTAAGGAAGAAATTTTAAATTTCTAATCTTTTTCCTTTTTCTCTTCAAACCCTACTTCACCTCCTCGCTCTAAACTGTCATCATCTTCTATTAATGGTAGCTGATAGTGCTGAATTTATAAATATTTTATTTTTATTTTTATCTTTTAAATCTTGTGTTTAAAGATATTAGACGTAATTATATGAGCATAAATATTTTAATTATTGAATTTGATATTACATTCATGAGATTATATAAAACTCAATGCTTTTTGTAGGCTTTAGAGTTATTATGATTGTGGGAGAGGTTGGGAAATTCATTAGATTGAAGGAAAAAAGAAGAAGCAAATTGTTAGTGGATAGTATGTTTTATGGTCTAGATCATGACCATGATCTAGGTCATAGCCTTAGTAAGAGATTCATTAGTATTTATAGTGTATAATGTTCTTTATTTCCTAGGTCACAATCGTGAACTAATCACAACCTCTCTCATGTCTATGATTTAGGTCTTGAAAAAGTTTGTTTGAACATATTTAAATTAATTTAAAGGTTTTTCTAAGGTAATTATCCATTAAAAGGGAGTAGCTAGCACTCCAAGGAAAAGAACATGATGCAAAGTCATTTTTAGAAGGGAAAGATCAAGATTAAAGTGTAGACTCACACATATTAATAGGATTCCATAAAATTTGAGTGAACATTCAAAAAATTTTTTTTGTGAGAATGAATTTTCCTATTTTTCATGCTCTTAATTGATGATTTTTAGTCTTATTTTTATAGATATGACCTGATTTTCTTTAAGATCTCTATGTGATGAGCCTTAGAAATATTTGTGTGTGATTTATTCTTAGATTTATTTAAATACCTAATTTTTCTTAGGTTTATTCGTGATTATTATTGTATTTAGATTGGGATTCTTTGTCTATGTCTTTATCTTATTGATTGGTATTCCTTTATGTTAATCAATTTAGTTTGTGATTTCAAATTATTTAGTTAATTTTAGTTTAATCAAGAATCCAATCAAATCAATCACTCGTTTTTTTAGATTAAATAATAGAAAGGTAGTTAGTAATAGTAGGTATAATCATTGTGGGAACAATACTCTATTCATTGAACTATATTATAAAGCGATAGGTGTACAGGCCTGGTTGATCTTAGTATTTTTTAGATCATGAGACAATTAAGTTTTTTTAACGTAATAGGATATTTATATTAGTATTCATTTAAATTGCTTTAAGTTTTAAAATAATTATTTTATATGTCTTAATTATAATAATTTTTATGTCTAGTTAATTGATGATTAGTATATTTTAATGCAATTGATGACTAGTTAAATAACGCTTGATTGAATACTAACTTTTATTTTATTTTTATGTGATTTCATATGCTTGGTGACCCTTATATACTGTGAGATCTCACATCAGTTGGAGAGAGGAACGCAGTACACCTTATAAGGGTATATATACCTCTCCCTCATAAAAGTATTTTAAAGTTATGCAGACTGGATGGAGGGATTTGCCCACCACCCTAAAGCAGACAATATCAATGAGCAGATGGTTTAGGCTATTACAAATTGTATCAGAGTTTTACTTGAACGATGTGCCAGCAAGGACGCTCGGCCCTAAGGGTGGTGGATTATGAGATCCCACATAGGTTGGGAAGGGGAACGAAGTACGCTTTATAAGGGTATGAATACCTCTCCCTAGTGGAGGTGTTTTAAAGCTGTGTAGACCAGGTGGAGGGATTTGCCCACCGGCCCAAAGCGAATAATATCTTTGAGCGGGAGGTCTAATATAACTTCCCTACTACTACACCTTTCAATTCCCAATTCATAGCCATTCCTAATTCAAACAACCCTAATTTCGTAAATTCAATTCAAAACCCTAAATTCATAATTTTCCGTACTCCAAATAATCTAATACATAAAACTCCATAATCAAATAAATTAACTTAAATAAAAAATGCTCCTGAATGGAAATTCAAAATTTTCAATGTCAATAAATTCAATAATCTAACCAAAAATTCCAACAATTTTAACTACAAAATAAAGATATTAAAATGTTTAAATAAAATGATAAATTATCCATAAATGGTTCCTAAAGCATTCTTCGAAAAACTGGATAACATGTCCTCTTTCGCCGAGACCAATTGAAATCCAAGATACCCAAGAATTACTATTTGTCTCGTGAAAAATTTTAACGGTAAGTAATGAGCTACAACTCAGTAAAGACTAACTAGAATGTATCTTCATAAATCACATAATTCATATAAACAACAAAATGAATATCCATACATATAACATCACCATTTCATATTACATTGCCTCATAATTAATATCATTTTTCTATCACTTTCATTCATTTGTAAATTATCCTAAAACAATTCTTAAATTTCTACGTATTAATTCAACTTTTACTTAATTTAAGGGCCTTACTAAACCTATTGGAGTTATACTCAATGGTTTGCCAGTAAATTGACTATACATGATATCTCCCCCTATAGATATACTAGGTATTCCCACCCTATAATACCAATTATCATTATAACGAATCATACATAACACTTCTCACTCCAGAGGCGTCCTATGTATTCCTACCACAAAATACCAGTTTAAATCATAAGGACATCCCCACTCCATGATGTCACAATACCTGTCTAATGATCAGTATTAACCTCAAAACATGAATATCAAGAACATCGAATATAAATCTACCTAGGCAAGTCACAAACTAATATCTGCTTATGGATCCAAATTTTTTTTCACAATTTCTTTGTTAATCGATCAAGGCACAATTATACCTATGGAACAATTCTCAATAATTTCCAAATTTTTTCATATTCCATCATCTAGTAATTCATCATAAAATTTTTCACATAATCATGTACTTATTTTCAATACAAGAATAGTTCTCTATATTTATATTTTGATTCATAATGCACAAAGATCATAATTATTCATAAATCGCATAAAGTTCACATAACACAATAATTTAAACTTTAATAAATCACACAATCTTAGTATTTACAATTTTCACAAATTGCATATAAAAAGACATATTCTATTTACAAAAATTCACACAAATCATAATATTTTTTATAAGAAAAATTTTCCCATGATCAAATCCATTTAAATCCATCTTTCGAACAATTTAACATTATTCACTATTTACACAAATTTCACAAAATAAGGCATTCTAAATTTCCAAAATTCTTAAAAATATCATAGCATCACATTTTCACATATATCACAAAATAAGATACATTGTAAATTAATCCTTACCTGAATATTAAAAGCTCTAATTTTCTATTCCATCCCAATTTTGTCTCCTTCTAATTTGTTTTCAGTACCTATTTATTAACAATAAAAATCAATTAAACTAAATAAATCATAAATTATAATTTATTCTAATTTACTAACTATCCTAGAACTTTTCCTTAAACTCTTAAAATATCTAAAATTAACACATTTTTTATTTAACCTTTAAAATATTTCTAAAATTACAGAACAAATCCTAAACATTCCAAAAGTCATAAATCATACCCCAACTTCCTAAAATTATAGATTTGCCATTTTATTATTTTTTTAATTATTAATTTTTCTCTCTCCTATCTTCTTCTACCTTTTTCACTTTTTTTTCCTTCTTCCCTCTCTTTTTCTTCTCTTCTTTCCTCCATTTCCCATCTTCTTCCCCTCTCTTGATAATCCATAATTCTATTTCCAGATTTTCCTACCTTCTCAATATCCTAAAATAAAAATTTTCAAGAACTAATCTACCAATAAAACACTTATGAAGTTAAATAATGAAGAAGTCACAAAGAAATTAAAGAAAAGATAGTTTACAAAATTATTGTACTTTAAAATAAGAAAAATCATGATTTTTGAAGGGGAAGCCCGTCGTTGAGCTCGGGAAAGGGAGAAGAGAATAAAATAAAAAGTAATCTAAATGTTTAAGTTGGTTTTTATGGGTTGGGTCATGTCAAGTTTGGCAGGGTCTTGATTTATTAGTCCCGAGCTTCACAAATACAATGTTAAGTTTCAAAAAGAAGTTTACATAGATTTTTACGTAACCTTGGAATATGGAGTTATTGATTAAATAAATTGAAATAATTTTGAAAAATTTTGAATTGAAATTAAAAGAAACTTATAGTTAAATGTATATGAATGGCAAGACGGAGCACAAAACACACTTACTAGGATAAGATGGAATGTAAAATGCACTTGTCCATATTAATTGTTAAGTTAATTAATTTTGCTAAGGTAAGATATAGTGTAAAATGCACTTGTCGAAGCACATTAGGTTGAGTTTATATAACTATTTGTATAAAATTAATTAGAAGCTTAATGTTTATTATAAAGGGTTACTATGACTAATGTGATTGTGTGTATTGAGCCATGTCATGGTTATGATTAAGTTATGATATATTGACTATAATTATTTGCATTAATTTGAATTTTATTACTTAATTGTCTCTCATTTGCCTATCAAATTATTCTAATAGAGTATTCAAATGATTGCTTGTGGATAAGAAAACACTTAAATGTGAGATTATTTCATAATGACTAATATAGACATATTTTTAGTTTGATTTGTATCTTTTAAAGCTTAAATTTGACATTAGTCCAAGTAATTTTATAGCTTAAATATATTAATTATTAAATTTGGCATTGCTTATGTGAGATTGTTTAAAATGGATATTTTTATAGGTTTTAAAGATGATTATGATCCTAGGAAAGGTTTAAAAATTCGTTGGATTGAATGTATAAAGAAAGAAACAAATTGTTGGTGGACAATTTCTTTCATGGCCTAAATCACGATCACGACCTATGTTGAGAACTTTATGTAAACACTTATTAACTTTACAGTATATTGAAAATATACAAGTCATATAATTTTAATATAATGGTATGGATCCCACAAGGATTGGGTCTAGTCTCCACTTAATTTAGGTTAAACTTTGTTTAAGGAATAAATTCAAGTAACAATTACTAAAAAAATAAGTAAATAGAAAAACTAGAAATAAACAAGTAACAAGGTAATGAGCTATAACTTTGGAATCAAGATTAAACACTAGTAATTGCTTTTATCCCGATCTTATTAAATTAATGATGGTTAGCGATACAAAGGTATCCTTCGAACTTGCACTTTCACCGAAGTCTAGCAACAACACCCTTGCATAGCAATCATACTTAGATCCATTTAACAAAGATTCAACTCTCACGACTCTCGTAGTATTTCACTCGCACACTTGAAGTAATAATGCTATAAAGCAATAATAGAATAAAGTAGGCAACAATAAACACGAGAGATGCAATAAAACTACCAACCTTTATATTACTTTCCCTTGAAAGAATAAAAGGAAGCTCTCTGTGATCAAATAAGAAGAGCAAGACTCGAATAAGCTATATATAAACCCTTTGTCTTGGAAGCCAAGTTACAATCCCAATCCTAACTAAAATTCACTTCCTAAGATCATACTAAAGATCACATCTATCTCTATTAGATTATATTACGTGGACCAATTGGATGACACCCTCATCCAACTAGGACTCTAAATAATAAGACATAATCATATTACAATTGAAAGACTAGATTTTACATTTGACTGGGAAACTAACATCCTTATCCTCGAAGATCTCTAATATCATCAGATGTTGAGTCTCACTTCAACTTTAATTCTTTGTGTTGCCACATTATCCAAGATCTTCCCATGATTGCTATCTATGGATGATGCTGAGTGATCTTAGCTAAAGTCCGTATAACACACTAGCCCAATCTAATGCTTACCTATAAATAGCCGCTAGTCGTGGTTCGTTTATCCGAGCTTAGGATAAGTCAATCCCTATAAGATCTAAGACTTGACTAAAATTCGCACTAAGTCTGATCCCACTTTCTCACGTTTGTCTTAGTATTTTTGTATGCCTCCATCATGCATGTGATCTAGCTAACCTTCCCCCTAAGTCATTTTTAGAAGGTCGCTGAGAAGTGCTCTAAAATTTATGGGTCTAGCAAACCACCCCCACCTGAAGAATTCGACGCCCTCCTCAAAATAATCTATGGAGACTCCTCTATTATTGGTTCCCTCAAAGACTCCTTAGCCAGCCCTTGAATGAGGTAGCAAGTATAAGCATTCATTGGGACTTTACCCATGTACCATGTTCCCAATCCATCGGGTTTGTTTTGCTTCCACTTGGACTCACGTTCTCAAGGCTTACTGCACCCTCTAAAGACATGTTGAAAAGAGATCTATTCATCATGCTTTCCCTATCACCTTGATCCTCCGCGGTCTTAGCAATGATATACTCCTCATCCACCTTCTATTTTAGGCTTTCTCAAGTATAGTTTGGCCACCTTTTTAATGATCATAGCTGATACTTGTGCTACCACTGTTATAGTCTCCTTCGTCCTACCAACGAATCTACAACAATTAATAGAGAAGCATTTTTCAGCATGCATCACCATCATGCCTCCCAAATACGGATACAACATCACCTTTGCTGCCTTAAGGAAGTCGATCCCCAATTTCATTTTGAAATCCTCAAGAAGTCTGACCATGCAATTCATTTTGGCATGCCAACTCCCTATGCTCACTGGGATGTTGTAAGCATCTCTCATCACTTCTTGTGCCTTACTTGTAGGGGTTCTTAAGTTTGTCAAGGTCTTAGACTCATAAAGCCCTAACTTGTGCGCCATTCTTTCTATTACAAAGTAATGTGATGCACCTGTATCCACCATTGTAGTCACCATACCCTATTAACTTGTATTCTTATATATATTAGTTCATCATAAGGATTAGGTTCCTTACTAACATCATTCAATAAGACTATCGGATTTAACGCTGCATCATCAAAATATTATCCCTCTTCTTCGACTATCAAGGTATTTAGCTTGTCTTTTTTTGGACATTCTCTCATATAATGTAACCTACCATAAAGATAACAAGCAATCTTGCTCTTCTTAGAGGAAGTCTCCTGATAGGGGTCAAATTGATATGAGTTTTATGGTTAATTTGTTGAATTATGACCCTTATATCAGTGTTTAAATGTTTAATTGATGCCCCATAATGTTTGATT
>JAOXYD010098717.1:0-11789 GCA_028565735.1 Pinacopodium congolense | reverse complement strand
GAACTTCTGTATGACGTCTAATTTAAGGTGTATTTTTTTTTAACAATATTAGGAAAGCTTTTAACTTTTAAGTTCTTTCCCTTAATAAAGATGGTCTTACTAGTAGAAGCATCATTATACCCTAAGCCATGTTTATCATTTTCCATTTTTTGTACACTAAGAATTTACTCTAACTTCTCCTTTCATTTAGTGAATTTAGCTAGAGATTCCTTGAGGGATTCTACTTCTTCCTTTATAACTCTATTTTCACTTTCAAGTTCATCACTTTCTTTGTTAAGTGAATATAGATCTTTTATAAGGTTCTCATTTTCTAATTTGCATGCATTGAATTCTTCTAGAGTTTTCTTATATCTATCACGCAATTCTTTCTTTTTTTTAGTTAATTCTTCTATACACTCTAATACTTCTTTATAAGTGTAATCTCATTTATTTTCACTAGAGTGTAAAGGACTTATCTTGTCATGTGAAATAAAACACATGTTGGCCAGTTCTTCTTCCTCAGAGTCAAGTGATTTAGACCATGTGGATTTTAAAGCTTTCTTCTTCTTTTGGTCTTTCTTTTCTCTCTTTTCTATCTTCCATCCCTTGTTTTCTTTCTTATCATATTTTTTCCTCTTCTTCTTATAGGCTTGGGTAATGTGATCTCAAATGACCTATCTCCCCACATTCAAAACATATTATGATAGCGAATTTATTTTTGGAGAAGGACTTACCTCTTCGACTCGTTAATGCACTCATGAATTTCTTTAATCTTCTTGTAATGAGGGCAAGTTCTTCATCTTCGCTTCCTAGTGAGGACTATTCATTTTTGTTTTCCTCCTTTTTGGATTCCTTGAAAGCTACTCTTTTTTTTTTTTTTTTTGCACCACTTCTTCTTGCATATCCTTTAGCACCATTTCATGGGTAAGAAGTGATCCAATGAGCTTTTCAAGGTAAAGTGCATTGAGATACTTAGCTTCTTGGATGGCTGTCACTTTAGGTTACCACATCTTTAGTAGAGACCTAAGAATCTTCCTTTCAAGCTTAATATTGGAATAGGTCTTACCTAGACCCTGTAAAATACTAATAATATTATTAAAATGAGCATACATAGAAGAAATATTGTCATCATGTTCCATTTTGAAATGTTCATATTCATAAATGAGTATGCTTATTTTGGTTTCTTTAACTTGATTTGTACTTTCATGAGAGATTTCAAGAGTATATCATATATCATATATCATATGCAGTTTCACACATAAAAATCCTATTAAGTTCTTTTATACTCAAGGCATAGTACACAATATATTCATAGCTTTACAATTCATAGAAACTACTTTTTTATCTTCATTTTCCCATTCATTAGCCTCTTTAGGTACTCGCTCATTTCCTACACGTTTGCTAGGCATAGGTGTTTTTTGTCACTATAACCCATAAATCTATATTTTCACCCGTCAAATAACATCCCATCTTATTCTTCTAATATAAGTAGTTTTTTCCATCAAAATGAAGGGCTTTATGAGGATTATGACCTTCTAAGCTAGATGAGGAGGCAAAAGAATTCATAGGATGTGCCATATTGATCATTACTTACTAATTCATTAGAATTAAAATAACGTAAGACCTACGCTCTAATACTAATTGTAAGTCCTTTATGGAACTTAAGAGGGGTGGTGAATTAGGATTTAAATTCCTTTTTAAAAAAATGCACAAATAGATTTGATAAATACTTACAGAGGCTTTTAAACAAAATTATCAAATTAAATAAAGTAAAGTAAGTACATAAAAGTAAAGAGAAAAGATAAAAGGTATACCACCAATTTATATTAGCTTGAAGCGGTCCACTTGCCCTTATGACTAGTTCACAACACAATTTGTTAAGATAGTCTTCCTAATGCAATCACAAATTACAATGTTTTTTAGTACAACTTATTTTTTATGGCTAAGGGATAACCTTCCCTCTTATTTTTCCTAGACTAAAGAATAATCTCACTAAAAAAATCTTAAAAGAATGCTTCAGTTAAAAACACTTAGTGTATAAAAAGGCTCACAAAATATTCAAATGATCGCACACAAAATAGCCTTACACTACTTCATAAAACACACCAAACACACTTACAATACTCAAAATGCTCGTAAGAAAGCTTAGGAAGATTATTTGATATATGTGTGTCTTAACTCTTACAAACCACAGTCATTTATACTAAAACTATCAACAATTAGCCATTTTATATCAGATAAATTCATTATCCAACGAATACAATCGTTAATTTCTTTTTACCGTGCTGTAAGCTAACCATTATTAGACTTTTGCCTTATAATTTGTATCATTCGGTCAACCGAATAAGTAGTTTAGTTGACCGGCCTTATAAAAATAGACATTTGGTGAACCTATACCATGATTCAGTCGATCGATACTTACTTTCCACGCATTCAGTCGACCGACTTAAAACATCGAATCATAAAAACAAAACTTGAAAAACTTCCAGTTCAACAACGTGAAACAAATACATAGGTTCTAACTTATCAATATTAAACACAACCTTAGTTAACTATTTAAGCTTACTAACATTCTAACCTTTGTGCTTTTAACAATTTCACACATCAAGAGAATTTTCCATATATAAAACCATTAATCACATAAGTCCTCTTGATTATGCTTCTACAAAAATTTTCTAAATCATGGACGTAAGTATGCATAAATAAGGCTCTTAAACAACCTGAATGAATTAAGTAAAGCTTACAATAAAAATTACATAAATAAAACTATGTCAAACTAATTCACTTATTCAAGGGCTTGAGTCTTCTTACATGATCTTCGTAAATTCCATTATAGCTTCAAGACTCCTTAAGCAAATATATTTGAATTTCATCGTCCAAACACTTATCTTTCAAAACACTCTAATATAGGCATTAGTAAAATAATTACTTTTCATCATCAAAATACAGTGGAACATCCCTTAGTTCAAAGTGTTAATGAAAAGTAATGTTAATACCTCCCAATAGTTGAGTTTAGTGTTGATAAATAAGTTCAATTATTTACCTTATAGGTAGTTACTATTGCTCTTAATGGAAGAACAAAGTTGGGGTTTATCAGTGGTAAGGAAAAGCTCCAAAATTTGATTTATTAGAATATGAGGTTTAGATATCAAAGGATCAGCTAATTATGTCATAGCCTCTTAACTTCATGGAGCATAATCTTAACAAAATTGTTAGATCTTCATAAAATAGTTTGAGATTTATAACTGAATCAAAATAATTTTGATCAAAATTTTCAAATTCAACAAAAGATTCTTAACCTTCACAAACAAACAATCAAGATGGCAAAACCGCAAGTCTATGGGAAGAGGGTCTACAATTTTTTAATTTAAAAAACACCCACATGAGATATTACTGAATTCAAAAAATAAAATCATGGGTAATGTTAAATAAGGGTTATTTCATATGGCAGAACATCCTAAGATAATAATTAAGCACATACATGATGAAAAATTGCATCAATTAGCTTAAGGACATCTTATTAATGTATAAAAACAAATCATGAAGTAAACCCTATGTTTCAAAAGTTTAATGAAAGATGGAGCACATATCTTGCTTGATTGATGAAAAACTAGTGGATTGATGCACAAAAAATGGAGTTAGAAGGGTGATTAAAGGTTAGATAAGTGAGAAGAGATGTGAATTTTCAAGTGGGAGTGAGAGAAAAGTGAAATGGAGATGAGAGGGATTAGTTAGATGTGATGTAAAACAAATCCAATTGATTTGGCTATGGGCATGGTTCAGCCCATGCATCCCTCTGGACTAACCCAAACCATGTAATCCCATCCACTTTTTTTCTTTCAAATATATTTTAAATAATTTCAATTTCAATTAAAAATGCACCCTTTAAACAATTTATGATATAAATCAAATTCAATTCATTAAAAAATGCAACTAACTCAAAAATAATAATATAATAATGCAACCTATAAGCAACAAATTTAAAAGTCAAAGAGAAAGTAAACCAAAACAAATAAAATAAAATAAATAAATGATGTGTTTCCTCCCACTGATGCTTGTTTATCTTCGTTTACTCAATGACATCTTTCTTGTTTAAGTAATGTCCAATTTCTTCTTTCAATCCTTATCATTCTTCTTGGTCCTCCCCTAGAGCATTTTGCATTTTCTTTAACTCTCATTTTCCATTCATCTAGCTCTTTAAAATTGAATGTTGGACTCATGTCTCCCTTGTAGTGCTCAAAGATCAATATCATTAACAAATAATATTTTAGAGGTTCATGTTTGGAAGTTTCCTACAAAACACTAGAAGTGTCATTAATAATATTATAAAAAGAAGGAGAATTATGCATTGCTCATGAAGATTATTTAATAGCTTCTAAGTGTGAGAAAGTAATAGATTCATCATCAATTCTAAGTGTTAATTTTTTTCTCTAAAACATCAATAAAAACTTTTAAAGTAGCAAGAAAGGGTGTACCTAGAATTAATGGAATCTTAACCTTATTATCTACATCTATAATCACAAAATCAACTAGGAATATAAACTTATCTACTTTGACTAATACATCCTCATCAATACCTCTAGGATACATAACAAATCTATTAGCAAGTTGGATACTAGTCCTAGTAGACTTCATGATATATAGCCCCAATTCATGAAACAATTTATGAGATATAAAGTTAATTCTAGTCCCTAAATCAGTTAATGTATCATATAAGTGCAAACTACTAATACTACATGGGATTGAGAAAATTCTTGGATCCTTTAACTTCTATGATAACTTGTTAAAAAAAATGGTAGCACACTCCTCACTCATCATCTTGAAGATTTTTTTTCCTTCATTCTCACGCGTACATCAAATATGAAACTTGCATTTTTTGGTTCCTGCATAAGGGATCCAACCAAAAGAGAGTTAGTATTTAATTTATTAACGAGTTCAAAATACACACACACACACACACACACATATATGCTCCTCAAATTGTTTAGCCTTTGCTTCATTAGGAGCCAAAAGTGACAACTCTTTCTTCTTTTTCTCTTTAAATTCCTTCTCCTTCCCTTATTTGGTTTTTTTCTCACTTTTAACTGTCTTGTCCTCACCCATGAACACCACATGTACTTGCTCTTTGGGTTTTCAGTGTTAGTAGGCAAGGTACCTAGGGGCCTCTCTAAAATATTTATAGCAATTTTCCCAACCTAATTCTTTAAGTTCTTGATAGAGGCTTTTATATTGTATAATTAGCCATCCACATTAGTGATATACTTGGTAAGGAACTCCTCCAAACTAGTTTTTCTAGGTTGTTGCTATTGTTAGAAGCTTGGAGGGTGGTTTTATCCTTATTTGCCTTGACCCCTCCATAAGATGCTAGAGTGATTGAACCATCTTAGATTATATGTATTGCTATATGAGGTATTCTTTTTTTCCCTACATAGTCAACTTATTCAAGTTGGTTTCTAGATCTTGAAGATTGATACTCATGATTTGAGTGCCCTCCTTCACAAAAATAGCACAACATCACTTAAGCTGAATCAAAAGCCACCATAATGCTTTCTAACTCTCCCTTTAAAGCATTTACCTTGGCTTTTAAAGAAGCTACTGTTTCTAAACTATGCACCCTCTGTTAAACTCTGAATTTTATCATATATTTCCCCATTGGTATGTATTCATCGAGATATTTTCTATAAGCCCCTGGACCTACTCATGGGTCTTAAAACTAGTTATCCCTCTAAAGGATGCATCAATGAGCTACTTGGTTGCAAAGTTCAAGCCTCTATAAAAGGTATGCATGAGCATGCCCAAGTCAAAGCCATGGTGTAGACACTTCTTCAACATGTCCTTTCATCTTTCTCGTGCTTCATATAGATTTTCTTACTCCCATTATTGAAAATAAATAATCTCATCATATAGTTTAACTAATCAAAAGGAAGGGAATTACTTGGTAAGGAACTTTTCCAAAAATTGGTTCTATGAAGTGATAGATTTAGGCGGGTTAGACTTTAGCTAAGATTTTTCTCTGCTTCTTAGTGTAAATGGGAAAAGTCTTAGTCAAACAACCTCTTCAAACATATCGTTAAGTATAAAGTTATTACGGATCTCCAGGAAGTTAGCTATATGGGTGTTAGAATCTTTATCTAGTATACCATCGAATTGGACATAATTTTGCAACATCTAGATCATCTATAACTTTATTTCAAAGTTTGTACCTCTATAATCTCAGCCATGGTTAACTATGCTTGTGGTCCTAGCTATCAATACAAGTTTTCTATTTATTAATCAAGGACCTCAAACTTTGTGCTGCTCTTTAATTTCTACACCTTTAAACCTGTCCTAAATATTCTTTTCACCTTAATATCTAGTTCAAATAACTCTATAGGATGAATCTTAGTCATACAAAGGATTACCCAATCCAAAAAGTTCATGAATAAACAAAGATTAAAAAAAGAAGAGTTTTTAAACCAAAACAAAAGTGCAGGAATTTGAAAACTAGAAAAGCTCAAAACATACAAAAGCAAAACAAAGTAAAGATGGCTAGTCTAAAAAAAATAGAAAGCATTCAATAATTGACACAGTCCCTCATAACAGTGATAAAAACTTGATAGTGTGAAGAACATGCCTAAGTTTTAAATAAAATTAAACCAAGAATTTCAACTAAGAAATATCATAGCATGAAATAAGACAAGTACATTAATCACTAAGTGGCAGAGCTAATGTAAGTCTAGGTTGTCGAATTCATGAGAACTACACTATTAGTGAATTCCTATCTTTATTATCTAACCTATTTAATAAAAAAGTGAATGATCGATTGATTAAAGAAAATAAACAAAACAACTAATAGTATAATCATAAAATAACTTCAAAATTAGCAACCAATAATGAAGTTAGTATCTAGGTGATTAATCTCTCTAAGATGCATTTGTATTCATTATTTAACCTTGATTTAACATGTTTTCTAGATTTTATTATGCTGCAAATTCCCAAAGGTAAATTACACACTCTCTTAAGTTATGTTGTTGTATTTAACTTAATAAATTATGCGAAAGTTCTCTCTATCTTAATCTATCAATCAAATGCATTAAATAATTTCTCTAGAACCTATTTTTATATTAAGCTCACATCTAATTTAGACATTTTATGTAGGCCTCTCTATAGGTCTTCATGCAAGATGCATTGTTTATGGATTAATCTAAAGTAAATGTTTGATTTCTCATTCTAAACATACACATTCATATAGTTGGAATTAAAGTTCACACTTACATAATAATCAAAAGACAATGTCATTGATTCTATAAACAAATCTGATATAAATATAGAAATTCAATGTTAAATTAATGGAACAACAAATACTACATCTTAGAGTTCATAAAAATCTAAATCCAATAAAGGGATTGGTTCTTAGACTTCATAAAAGTCACAAGAAGAATCACAATAAGGAAAGAAATAGAGATGCTCATGGTTATACTCGGTGATCTTTGATGTGAAATCCAATCTTGGTCTTAAGTTTAATATGTTTGGATCAATCTTTCACGTTATCAACCTTTCATGTTCAATCTTGTGCACCCTTAGAAGATGTTTTAGGGTTTGGTTTTTCTTCTTTGACAATTTCTTGGAGCTTGGAGGCTAAAAATCACCGAAAAAGATATAAAATTAGGTTAAATTGGTGTAGGTCCTAATTAGAACACAGCCTGAGATATGACCATGTCCTAGGCCATGCACCCTTCTACCATAACGATATGGCGTAGGACAAAGTCATGCCCCATGTCTTGACTTTCTACTGGTTTTTTAGCTTTGGCCATTCTTCGGTCTTTTCACTATAACTTCTTCTCCACTGATCCTTTAGCCATGAAATTTAATATTGAGCTTACTAACTTGATGCACCTACTTCCTAAATTACTATCATGTCACTTCTTACTCTAAAATGCATCCAATTATTCTCCAAAGTCCTATAAAAACATGATCAAACATTAAAAACTTATGACAACATCTATTCCAAATAAATAACTGAATATGCACAAAAATCACATGAATTTGCTCTTCAAACTAAAACTAATCATCATAAAGCTATCCCTAAAAAAATACATATTTTAGTTACTATCATCTGTTATGATTATAAATCTATTAGAATTCCTTTTAATCCATCTATGTCTAAAATTAATAAAGCTTTTGAACTTATTCATTTAGATGTATGGGACGTTTCTTTGTTTCTTTGATTGTTTTAAATATTTTTTCACCTTTATTGATGTCTTTTAAAGGGCTAAATGGGTTTATCTATTGAAATCAAAAAGCAAAATGTTAAGTTGTTTTAAAAACTTCCATATGTTGATTACTAATTAGCTCTCCATTCACATTAAAATTCTTCAATTTAAATATGACCTATGATATGGCAAAATTACTTAATCTCTAAAGGTATATTACATTAGATCAATTTCATACATACATCTCAATAAGATGATGCAGCTAGATGCAAGAATCATGACTTACTTGAGAAAATTAGATCAATTAGGCTTTGAATGAATATTCCTAAGTATAGAATTATGATTGCCACTTACCTTGTTATCCAGTTGCCTGGTTGAGTGATAGATTTTAAATCTCTTTTTGAATTTTTATAGGTTAAAAGACCAAATTTATCTCAGTTGAAGATTTTTTGTTACAGATGCTTTGAGCATTCCCCAACTACTTAATATGATAAGCTTAACCCATGAGCATTTAAGTGTATATTCTTTTTGGGTTATTCTTAAACTCATAAAAGATATAAATGTTATGATACAGTCACCAAGAAATTATATGTCATCGTAAATGTTCAATTTGTTGAGATGATCATGTTTGATAGTTTTAGCTACCCTGTAAGTATACAGGTCGTAATTTATAGTATAATTGATATCGATCCAACGATGATTGATTCTAGATACCTAACAATATGAATTACAATTTATTTAAGGTAAACAAAAAGTATAGAAACTGAAAATTAAATTAAACTAACGAAACTTTAATAAATGTAATCGTAGAAGAGAGCAAAATATAAAAGATACGCAATATTGGAGACTTAGGGGTTATTTTATCCTTCTTTATCTTCCCTTTACCCTATTGATTTAATTGTATTTGATCATAGATATCTAATAGTTGATTACTCTCTCTCAATATCTAATCAGTTAATTCCAATTGAACTACCTAAAAGTTAAATCATAACCTCTCGGTTCACAATATGACTCCTAAACAATGCAATTGCATTTAAAGCAATCCTAAAGAAAATTAATAAATAATTAAGATCTCTCTTCAACCACCTATTAATCAGTTAATTTTATGTCCATTAAGCAACTAACTCTCATTGCCATAACTCAAATAAATCAAAATAATCTCTCGATTCGAAGTGATTATAAATTTAACAATTAATACAAACAACTAAGCATTAAATCAATATAGTAAAAATTGGATAAACAATTTAAGAACAATCCATAAAATAGATTTAGCAGTCCATAATCACATTCAAATAAAGAGTATTCAGATTAGACATCCAAAGTAAAGTAAAAGAAAGATAAAATAGTGAAGATGATGAAGCCTCCTTTTTAGGAAAATCTGGACAACCCTTATTCAATCTTTATTATCTTCCTTCTTCTTGAGGTTCCACCTGTTTTTCCTCTTCAAAAACCCTCTCTTTTTGTCGTGGATATGTCTTAGGGTCAGAAGTGTGATTTCTAGGGTTCCTCACGTCCTCTTATGTTCAAAAAATCATAAAACACATCTTGGACACATTTTGTCACGTCATCTTGCCACATCAAAATTTTCAACTTTGACCTATACTCAGTATTTTTGCTATATCTTCATCTACAAACCTCCAAATATCATGAAATTTGATATGTAGGCTTTTCACATGTTGGTATAGCACCACATAAACTTTTATAGCAATCTGAACTCTTTAAAGGCACCCAATGTATCACTGAATTTATAGTATAAAAATTGGTGCTAGTTTGGGTATCATTTGTTACCTACACATCCAAACATCAAAGTGCATCAACCTATTCCTCAAATAAGTTAATATTTTGCCCTTAAACACTAAACAATATAAAGAAACACTTAAACATCTAAAATATAATGAAAAGGATGCAAAATTTCATACTAACTCAATTTAAAACACACAAACAACACTTGAAACGCCTAAAAACCAACTTAGAAACATAGTCTGAAACATACTTATCAACTTCCCTATACTTCAATCTTTACTTGTCCTCAAGAAAACACAAACACTACATTCTATCAGTTCGTTTTCAAGAAGATCAAGATGAAATAGAGTGATACCTATAGGCATCTTGAATGCAGTTCAATATACCTATAGTGCATCATTAAGCTTTAGTGCCCAATCTTTCATTGATCCATTCACTGTTTTCTCTAAAATGCGCTTCAACACCCTAGTCACTACTTCAACTTGATCACTTTTCTGTGAATGATAAGGTGTAGCTACTTAATAGTAAACTCTATATCTCTTGAGCATAACTTCAAAGGGCTTGTTGCAAAAGTGTGCATCTCCATCACTAATGATTGCCCTTGGTACTCAATACATATTAAAGATTCATTTAATGAACTTCTACACTACCTTACTATCATTGGTTGGAGTAGCTACCGCTTCAACCCATTGAGAGATGTAGTCCATACCAACTAGGATATATATATTTTCGACTGAAGATGGAAATGATCCCATAAAATCCATTCCCCATATGTCGAAGACTTCCACTTCAATAATGTTGGAGAGTGGCATCTCATCCCCCTTTGAAATATTTCCTACATATTGACATCGATCACAATTCTTGACATAGTCATATGTATCCTTGAATAACCTAGGCCAAAAGAACCCAAATTCTAGCACTCAAGCTACAGCCTTACTGGCTCCATAATTACCTGCATAAGATGAATTATGGCATTGAGTTAGGATTTCAAGCATTTCATTCTTAGGAACGCACCTACAAATTAATCCATCAGTACATATCTTATATAAGATCAGCTAATCCCACAAATAACAAGTACAGTTAAATAAAAATCGCTTCTTTTGTTGATAAGTTAAGCTAGGCAGAAGGATATCACCTACTATGTAGTTCACTATATCAGCAAACCACGGAACAAAAAGATTTGTTTACCAACATTAAGGATTCCTCAAGAAGGTGTTCATTGATTTTTTTTCTCAATTGTGTCCCCCAACTTCTAGACGTGATAAGTGATCTGCCACTACATTCTCTAAGTCGAATTCGTAAAGAAGTAAAACCCATCAGATGAGCCTTGACTTGGCGTCCTTCTTAACGAGCAGGTATCTTCACGTTGCATGGTCAATATAAACAATTACCTTTAAGCTTAAGAGATATGAATGGAATTTATAGCATGTGAACACTATAGCTAACAGTTCCTTTTTGGTAGTTATATAGTTCAATTGTGCTTCTCTCAAGGTCCTGTTGGCATAGTAGATAGCATATAATCTCTTCTCCTTCGACTGTCTTAAAACAAAACCTAAGCCTTGATCACTAGCATCGTACATGATCTCGAATGGTAAAGACCAATCTAGAGAATTCAAGATTGGTATAGATACAAGTGCCTCTTTCAATCTATCAAAAGACTTTAAATAGTTATCATTAAAGTTGAAAGGTGCATCTGTAACTAACAAATTAGTAAGGGGACGAGCAATAAGACAGAAATCTTTGATGAATCTACGATAAAATCCAACATGTCCCAGAAACGCTCTAACACCCTTGACATTGCTTAGTTGCGGAAGATTCTTGATAACCTCTGTTTTGTCTCTATCTACATCCATATCCTTGCAAGAAATTTTGTCT
>JAOXYD010098696.1:0-11790 GCA_028565735.1 Pinacopodium congolense | reverse complement strand
TCAAACAATATAATGCAACAATTAAACAATTAAACACTGAATTAAGGGTCATAATTAAACAAATTAACCATGAAAATTATATCAATTTGACCCCTATCAGCCATCCACACCCTTGCCAAATGGGAAGGAGACAAAAAATGCCTACCATTATCCAAGGTTCTAAGTCATTCGTCTTTTCCTCTCTTTATTGTATTTGTTGTGACTTCCACACCAACCTTCCTATTTCCTTCCATTTTTTATCCAACATCCAACCCTTCTTTTGTCCTATCCTCTCTAGGTCTTTGTTAATTAAAATCCCATGTAAGTCCTCCACCGTTTAGCCTTAAGTGTTATGCCATTTTTTAGAGCTTAAAATGTAAGACCAAGTTCTACTCTTAATTAAATTGCAAGACTCCTGTTCAATGCTAGCAATCACTTCTAATCTTCTTCTTTTCTATAATAATTTGTGTCTAATATTTAAATCTGCATCATAACATAATATAAACACAAAATAAGAATTTAGGAACCAAAATAGAGTTGAATTCATATTGAAATATATATGAAAATATCATATAATTTAACCCTATCAAGTCACCTAGTACTTTTTATGCAAAAGTGAACAACTTTTCATGAACACCCTTGATTACACAACAAAGTCACATTATGAACTTACTATAACTACCATTTTTTAACTTCAACCTTTTTATTAGTTTGAAGCCAGCAAAGTGAATTTATTTTTAACTTTATTCAAAGTGTTTTTTTCTTTTTTCTATTTCACTTTTTTAACAAGATGATAAAAGTGATCAAAAGAAGCTAGAAATCACTTAGAAATATGCATTTTATGCATAGAAAATTGTAATAACCATCAGGCATACATTATCAAAATATATGAAGCAATTGAAAACACTTGTTCATCGAGATTCATACTTAATGATATAACACCTCCAATCATCAAAATAATCAAAATTAAAAGGAATAATTTCAATAATATGACCTGAAAGAATGAAAATTTTCCATAAATTATATGCTACTAAGAAAGAACTAAAGCAATGATAAGCATAGGATAAGATAAATATAAGTGTGATAGTAATATAGTTCCTCATCCACATTTAAATTGAATATTTTTCTCAATGTTAAAAAATAAAAATAAAGCACAATATAGGGAGAGATGGGAACAAAATGCACCCTTAAATGATATGTGACGTATTTGGATCCATTGAAACGTGCAACGGAAATTGTTGCAGTAAATTGAAACCTTAAGAAAGAAAATGAAAGCACAAGAGACAAAATAGATGAACATAATGCTCTGTTATTATAAATGTGATCAAAGTGCTTCAAATAGCTGAAAATATCAAATCAAAAATAATTGACAAAATAGAAAAAAAAAACATAGCAAAACAACTAAATTGAAATAATAAAAGAAAGCATCCATGAACAAAATGAAAAAGTACAATCATAAAAACATATAACTACTAGGCCCTAGATCATAGTATTGCATGTCATCTTACAATATGTCCACCCCAAAAAGAATGTATGTGTTACCAATGGAAGATAAAACAGGTCCCATGAATTCCAATCCCCATACATAGAAAACCTTAACCTCTAAGATGTTTGAAAGGAGCATCTTGTCTCTCTTAGAACTATTCCTAATTATTTGGCATATATCACACTACATCACATACTCATACGCATCCTTGAACAAGTTAGGCCAATGAAACATTCTCTCTAATATTTGAACTGCCATCTTGTTCACTCCATAATGACCTGAATAAGAGGAATTATGACAATAAGTTAGGATTTCTAACATCATTTCCTTTAGAACACATCTAAGAATTAATCCATCAGCATAAATCTTATGTAAAATAGATTCTTCCAATAAATAATGAGTGAACATATATAAAAGCTACTTCCTTTATTAATAAGACAAGTTAAAGGGAAGGATACCACTTGTGACATAATATGCTATATCAACATACCATAGAAAAAATAAGTTGTGTACCATAAACAATGATTCGCTAGGAAATTTCTCGCTAATCTCTTCACCTTACTACACTAGCTTTCCTTTAAGATGTGTTAGGTGACCTACCACTATAACTTCTTTCTTGTCTCTAATCTATATATTGAACTCTTGTAAAAGCAACAACTTCTATATAAGTCTTAGCTTGGAATCTTTCTTGGCAAAGAGGTATCTCAATGCTACATGGTTTGTATAAATGATTGCTTATAAAACTAAAATAGAAAATAGAAAATTTTTGCATGCAAATACCATTGCTAGTAACTCCTTTTTAATTGTTGTGAAATTCAATTGAGCTAACATTAATTCTTTCTTGCATAGTTTATAGTAAACAACTTTTTATCCTTTGTTGTCTTAATACACATCCTAATGCTTGATCACTAACATTACATATAATCTCGAATGATAAGGACCCATCTACAGAGATCAATATTGGTGCGGAAAAGAGCCTCCTTTAACTTGTTAAAAGCATCTAAACAATTATCATCAAAATGAAAGGTATATCCTCAATTAAAAAATGGTAAGCATTTTAGCAATAAGAGAAAAATCTATTAAGTGCATAATTTGATGTGTTTCTCATTGTTATTTAATGTGCATCTGCCCCTATCTTGTCACTAAAAATTTTCAATTTATGTTTATATTTGTTTATTTTGTAAGTGGATGTTAATGATTGATGAAATATGGAAGAATATTCAAGGAAGAAATCAATTCAGGAGTTCAACAATGGTTGGGCCTTAATCCTTATTAATCCACCTTAAATTCGTGTTAAAGCATCTGTTTTGAGGAGATAAATGGTGGGTAAAAACGACATTAATAATCAATTTTAAGTGCCATTAAACTATGTAGATTTTTTTTTCTAGTTAGATCTTCATGAATTTTCACTCAAATTGCATCCCACTTAAGCCCCATTATAGTATAAATCCCCCTTATATATAGAAGCAACCTTAGAGATTAAGAAACAAGTTTTTAGGAGTAGAAATTGTTAGATTTTAGATTTCAAATTCTCACTCTAGTTTAGGTTTTTCTCTTTCTTTTCATTTTCATTCTTTTGTTTTAGAGATTCAAGCTTGAGTTCAGGAGTTGATGCATATGATTGAGAGTTAGGAAATTCTTTTGAGCTTAATTTCGAGCTTTTTAAACTATTTTTTTTTCATTGTATCTCTCACTTTATTTGAATTAATTTAAGACCATGTTACTAAAGTTCTGTTTTTATTCTTCTTTCATTTAAATGTGTTTTCAATATGATTTTACCTAAGGTAAGGGTATTAAATTTTTTTAGTTAAGTTCATAAGCATGTTTGTATGATGACCTTTTTTTATTGGAGTGTTTATTATTTGTTTTAACTTGATCACTTAAAATAAAGCCATTAGATAGCCTTGGATCCAAGAATTTCTACCCTGGTTATTAGAAAAATCAATAAATATCGTTATTTTAATCAATGCATAACCAAACTCTAGTTAGTCATGGGAGTGCTAGCCTTGATATAAGGGATTCTAAGATTATACTTCTTAATCTGTATGCCTATTACCTAAGTATACAGTTGGACCAGACTACAAGATGGGACTAGTAAAGAGAAGAAACTAGATTAATAATAGCTTTATCTTGATTTCATGGATATACCCTAGATCATGGCACCACATACTTTAGAAGCTCAATTAAATCATACCTTAGCTTATTAATTAAATTTTATAACCCTTAATTTCATTCTTGATCTCTATTGCATTAATTGAAAGCCTTTAGTTAGTTTAGTATTTTAGATTCATAATTTAATCATTCATAATTAAATTTGGGCTTCTCGAGATAATTGTAATCTGAATGACTTAGTAGTTACTATATTTTTCCTCATAGGATTGACATCCCAAACTCATTTTGAAACCAATATATACTTTTTGATCGATGCACTTACTATTAAATTTTATCTCGAGTCTAGTACTAAAATTATGTGGTGAAAGATTGAAATTTGATTAAAATTTGAAGAATCTAAACCAACCAACAAATTCCTATATAAATTGTTAGTAGAATCATGCATGTCCCCAAAATTCTCACATTCCTTTGACATTTCTTTGTGGTGGAAGCTCCATGATGACATTCATTTAAGATCTATCAACCTCTATACCCTTGTAAGATATGTTATACCCCATAACTACACCCTTATGCATCATGAGGTGGCGTTTCTCCAAATTTTGATTCAAATGTGATTCCTCACACCATTGAAGAACTCTATCCAGATTCATCAAATATTATTCAAAGGAGTCTTTAAAGTCCAAGAAGTTATACATAAAAAATTTCATAATCTCCTCAATCATGTTTGTAAAAATAGCATTATACATATTTGAAAAGTTTCTAGTGAATTGAAAAGTCCAAAAAGCATCCATCTATAGGTGAAAGTTCCATAAAGACATGTAAAGGTGGTCTTCTCTTGATCTTCTAAATAGATGAAAATCTAGTTATAACTTAAATACCCATCAAGAAAATAGTAGAATGTATTTCTAGTCACTCTCTTAATCATCTGATCCACAAAGGTTAAAGGAAAGTGGTCCTTTTTAATCACCTTGTTGAGCTTTCTATACTAGTAAGTATTCGAGTAGAGATTAACTCCTCTTTTTCACTCTCCATCACTTACATCCCCCATGTCTCGGGTATATATTACACTAGAGTCATCCATTCTCTAGAGTCTTTAACATGATTTTCCATTTGACCCTTTACACACTCATTAACTACATTTATCTTCATGTAAAAACCGCCTTCCTTCAACTTTTTCGTTGTCTTACTCATGCTAGACTCCACCTATTTGTCACTAATACGAAAAACTAGTTTCCCTTCATGTATATCCATTAGTACTCTTCCAATATTCTTGACCACAATTGCAATCCTCTTCAAAGCCAATTACCATGAACTCCACTGGAATGATGAAACCATCCACTTTAGCAAGTACATCCTCCCCAAATGCTAAAAGGTTTCTTAGTTAGTTAGTCTACCAACTTAATAAGCATGGACATTAGCTTCACATCACCTAGCTCTTATTTCCTAAAAATAGGTAAAGATATAAGATTAATACTTTCACTTTAGTAATATAAACACTTAGAAAACTCAAGATTATTAGCTACACATGGTATAATAAAACTCCTTGGATCTTGCAATTTTGAAGCATATGGCTGGTACTAATAGAGCTATAACTTTTTATAAAAGATATCATCTAATTTTCCTCCTAATATTACTTATTTTTTAGGATGAATTTGATAAACTCGACATACTAAAGCATGTTCTCCAAGACTTCCATGAATGACAAATTAATTTGCAACCTCTTCTACTTCTCTAAAAATTTTACAAATTAGGGATCCATCTAATTCTTCTTCAACCTTTCTGGGGATAAGATGTTTAGGACATGTGGTTATGGTGGAACATACGGTGGTTCTTCCTTCTTTTCCTCCTTCTTTTGGCTTCCTTTTTTATAGGTCTTAGTCCTCTTCTTGATTATTTCTGCTAACTCTTTCTCACTTCAAAGTGTGATAACTTTAGTTTCTCCCTTTTAATGGACTCTATATTTTCTAGGAGACTACCTATACTTGTTGTAGATAACACATTTTCCAGCTTTCCAACTTGATCCTTCAAATTAATGACAGAAGAACCATGATTCTTTGCAATCTGTTTGAGCTTAGCTTCCAACCTCTTCTAGCTCTCATGTTAGCTTGTGAACTTCGAATTCAACATGTCTATTAGATTGTCCATCTTTGATTCTAATAACCCAAGCTTATCTACTGGAATATTGGTAGGCTTGATGCTCTCATACGTCTCCCTACATTATGAGATCAAAGGAAATTTTGGTGATTATTTCACCTAAGATTATAAGTATTTGAGCAAGCAGTATTATCTCCTCAGCATGGTTGTGCCCCTGTGATGTTTATCTACTTCATACTATTACTATATACTAAACAAACAATAAGATGCCACGTGACCCTCTTATTCGCACAATTCACATTTATGCTACGTCAATTTTATTAGCCAGGAAGATGTTGCCTTCGTGTTATTTATCTACTTAGCTATCTTTGATCCTATAATGTCATCATTAAATCTAAAACAAGTACTCTCTTTTGATCATTAAAGGTTGATTGCTTCTTGCTCCTCTCCATCGTCCATAAACAAGTGTTTTTTCCATTTCCTCTAACATATCATATGCAGTGTTAACTATCTTTGCATCAACAAACCCCCAGTATTGCATTGATGGTACCTTTTATGGGTGGATTGACTATATTGTAGAAAGTTTACAATAAGAACTCATTAGGAAAGTTATGGTGTTAAAAGCTCATTTACAATTCCTTAAACCTTTCTCATGTTTTGTATAAAGACTCCCCTTCACTTTGCTAAAAATTTATTATCTCTTTAATGTTCCATGTGGTCTTCATCAAGGGGAATTATTTAGCCAAAAAGGCTTATCCTAATTGCTCCATGTCATCATGCTATCTAGGTTAAGAGAATTTAGTCACGCCTTAGTTTAATCTTTTAGTGTGAATAGAAATAACATCATCCTGACTTCATCATCTAAAAATCAATTGTATCTAAATGTATCATATATCTCTAAAAATTTGACCAAATGAGCATTAGGATCCTCATTAGCTAGTCTATAAAATTGGACATTAGTCTGTCATATATTCATCAAGGCTAGTTTATTCTTAAAGTTATTGACTTGAATCGAAGGTCATGAGATACTCTACTGACTAGCATTAAACCCTAGCCTCATACGGTCCTTGAGCATTATTTACTATCTTCATCAGCTCCCTTCTTCTACTATTGATCTATTATCACTACTTGTCATCTTGCTTTTCAAATCCCCCTCTTTTAATTGGTGACGTCAGAAACTTGCGTGTCTATAAACTTGTGAGAACTCCTTTTTGTACTTATGTCCATACTCCTACAATCACACAAGGAAAAGAATCAAGCTTTTTAAATCAAAATAACCTAAATTTCATTAGATCATAAAACTACAGTCCCTAGCAATGACGTTAAGAACTTGTTGTAGGCTATAATGTAAGTACACAAGTCATATCCTTATAATATAACTAGTATCTTTCCCACGATGATTGTGACTTAGTAACCTAAAAATTTTGGTCACACTTTGTTTAGTGCAAACAATTTAATGAATGTAGCTAGAAAATAAATTAAAATTAAAATTAATTTCCAATTAAATAAATAATAATGTAACAGTGAACTTGTGAATAACCAATGATATCCTTCTACCCTTGTTTTTTTCCCCTCACCTTATTAATTAATGACACTCAACCCAAGATATCGAGATCTAACTAAGTAATCACACTTGAAATAGGTGAGAGTTGAATTTCAACCTCTTGATCTCTTAAAACTCTTCGTAACTATTAATTAGATTTGAAATAATCTTATGGATAACTAAAGAACAATTAAGATCTCTGTTCAATTGCCTGTTAATCTAATATTTATAGTTATAATATAGTACTAGCTCTTACTACGTAACATAACACAAATATCTAACGTAATCTATCAATTTATATTAGAGAATAAAACAATAAACACTAAAAAGTATTTTTTAAAACCAAGAAGATGAGCGTTTTAAAAAATAATTCTAGATTAATCCCTAAAAAAAATTAGCAATCCATAACTTAAATTTACCCATAATTGTTTAGATTTAGCATACAAGGAAAAGAAAAGAAAAGAAAAGAAGAAAATATTGAAGCTTGAATGTCTTCTCCTTCTTGTCCTTAAGCTAGAAATTCTACATCTTGAGTTGTTCTTGAATTTTATCACCTTGATCTTCTAATTTTTTTTGTTTTAGCCACCCCTTGAGTTTTCTTTTTCTTTTTCCTTAAATACTTTCCAACTCTTCTAGGGATCTTCCTTGGGTTTTGCCATTGTTTTTATTCTAAAATTTCTCCAAGGCCGCCAAAATTCCGAAAAATCCCATAACCTAAACTTTCCTAACAATGCTCGATCGTGCTCTATCTTTAGGTTTCCTATAGTTGCATGATTATGAGATAAGGACATTTTCCCCCTTTTTTTGCTTGAAGCTCATTCTATAAATGATTATGTTTGAATTCTTCCTCTAACTTTTTGTTCACCCTTTTCTTGAAATTTCCTATTTCAACTAATCATCAAAACACATTAAACACCCCCTTTAATATAAATTAAGATAAAATCATTACCAAAACTCAACAATTACAACACAAAAACTTCTAATAACATAATTTATGCCCTAGAAAATGAACTTTAATACACACCTATACTTAACTATAGATTTTTCTAAGATACCCTAGGTCAAGCATCTCAATCTTAATTAAATCAATTAAATCATTAAAAACCTAAGCCTTAATTATCAGTTTCAACTTTGTAATCTTCTATTAAAAGTTGACGCTTATAGTTCACTGCTCTTGTCTTTGATCTTAAAAGATTCATTCACCAATCTAAATTCTCTAGATAATTGTAATCTAAGTGACCTAGTACTTAAAAGTTTTTTTCCTGTAAGATCTACAAAACAACATAGATAGCCAACTTTGGAGCAGTTATTGGCCAAATACATTACACCACCAAAATTCTAGAAAATCAATTGGGCTAATTGGCCAAAATTATTTTTGAGAGGCCACTAAATGCCTTAAGAAGCAATACTTAGAAGAATTCGAGCAAGTATATGCAGTTATTTTAAGGAATAATGGAGAGTCTTTAGTTAAGGATTGTGTTACGAAGGCTAAGGAGAGGCAAATTGATAGTGAAGAAGAAAGAGAAAAAACTTAGAAGAAGGTAGAGGAAAAAAAGAAGAAGGCAGGGAAGGAATATCAGCTTTGAATGCCATACCTAAAAGCTATGTGAAGATAAACAAAAGGAGCACTCAAATAGGTTTTTAAACCTAATTAAAAAATTACATATTAACATCCCTCTTATTAAATCTCTTGTACTCAAGTATGTGAGGTTCTTGAAGGATATCTTATTAACTAAGAAGAAGTTGGATGACTCTTGAAAGGAGAAATTGAATAAGGAATGCTGAATGGTGTTTATAAGAATATTGCTTTAAAATTTAAAAGATTTAGGGATTTTTTTTCAAATCCTTGCGTTATAGGGAGCTTGATATTTAATGAAACTTTAGATAATTTAAGAGTTAACATCGATTTGATGACTTATAACATGTTTCAAAAGTTAGGGATAGAGATCATAAAACCCACTAATATTAGCATTCAACTAACAGATAGCTTGATAAAATATCCTAGGGAATATTGTTGAGGATGTGTCAGTGAAAGTTCATAAATTTATATTTTCAGTAGATTTTATGATCTTAAATATTGAAGATAAAGATGAAATCCCTTTGATCCTCGGTATTTAAATTATAGTAATTGTAAAGGCCTTAATCGATGTATAAGAGAAGAAAATGACCTTTAGTATTAAGGATGAATTAATCACCTTTAGCACTTTTGAAACAAATAATTTGTCTTGCAATGAGAATGAAAATTTTTCTTCTTTATATGTCTCTAATATTATAACTTTGAATGTTGTGCATAAAATTTTTCTTCTTTAGATGATTTTGAAGTTGTTCTATGAGCATTAAGGAGTGAAGAAGAGGTGTACCCTTTAATTATGGTAGATTGATGCATGTAAGAACGAAATTTGCAAGGATTCTAGGAGCTCTAAATAGAAGACTAAAAAAAAGAATATGTAAACAAACAAGAATGAAATACGATGAATTTAACGAGATCATCAAGCTTACAAAGTAAAATAAGCACTTATTGGGAGGCAATTGATTGTGGTCGGTCATAAACAAAATTAACTAAAATTAATCTATTTTTTTTACTCATAAATTTACATTTAATTCTAGACCAACTCTCCGGCAAGTGCACCAGTCACAACAAGTAATATAATGGAGTATTTTTAAGACTTGAAGTATCAATTCCATGATGAAATGTGTATGTGATTGTAAGTACTAGGTCAATCAAATTACAATTATCCAAAGAATTAAGGATGGTTTATAAATTAAGAAATTAAAATAAAAATTACAAAACTAAGATAGAAATCCTAGAAAACATCCAATCAATTGTAAAAGAATTTAAGGTTTCTTTTTCCTGATTTATTCAATTACACCTTAGGTGGTTGATGAGTTAATTGATGGATTAGTGATGCTTAATCTAAGGTATCTTCACTAAATGAAGGCAGCTCTATGGTTAAGACATTAACCTATCTTTATTTATCCTATCCTTAAGTTTGGTTATGCTTCAAACTTAGGTGATAGGCTTAAAACTTAGGAATTCTAATTCTAAATTTCCTTAATTCAGGATTAGCACCCTCATGAGTAACTAAGTCTGGGCTATTTCACTAGTTTAAACCATGTTATTTATTGATTTTTATAATAACATAGGTAGAGAATATCATATCCTAGATTATTTGATGACAATATCCTAAGTGATTAGTTAAGGACAAGAATTAAGCATTCAATAAACAGAGATTATCTTATCTCTTTTAATTGCTTTTTAGTTTAATTCTTAAAATTTGTTGCATTTATGGTCTAAATGTATCATGTTTCATGTGATTGCATTTGAAATTGAGAGTGTGCTAATGTTTCTTTAAATTTCTTATCAATATTGGTTGCTAATTGCTTCATTTGTGAATGATTTTATATAACAATTGTTTGAGAGGTTTTGGAACACAAATTGAGTGAAAAAAATTGCAATTTTTAAAGATTAGGTAATGTCCTCCATGGCTTGTGTCACGATTGTTAAACAAGCCATGGAAATGGTTCATGGTCATAGCTTTTAACGTGCTTGTATTCGATGTATTCCACAGCCTAGGCCACAGTGGGATTTAAACTAGCAGATATCCCTTGTATATTATTCCCCTATTCACCCATTAGATTTGGATGATTATTCATATAGGTATTGTGTTTATGCAAAATTAATTATATGTCCATTCCATGTTTATGCTACTTCCAACAATACTTTAATTTCTAATTGTTGATGTTATGTACTTATAATTCACCCTTGTTAGTCATAAGCACTATAAAAGAAATCACGTTAAACTAAATTTTGGTGAATCCATTAGTTTTCAGTGTTTAGAGGGATGATATTGATGCACATTTTTATTCGATTTATGTATGGATAACATGTGTTTTATTCATTTTGGATTGATATTTCCGTAGGTAGCTAAAGATATTTTATATGTCAAGTATTATTTATGAGCACTTTATTATATTTTCCATTATATTCAAATGATGAATTTAACATACTATTTTTATATCCTACATTAAATATTTTAAAATTTTGGATTCTTCCTAGGCCTTTAACTTGAGCAATTATGGCAAATACTATCTGATTTAGTGCCCTAATCTAATTGCTTCTTTCATAATCATTATAGTATTAATGAAAGAATTTTATGGCTTATGGATTGTACATATTAAGTATATATGTTTTTTAGTCATACTTGCTTTAGTTTAATTTTTAGGAAAGAAAATATGAAAGATTTAAGTGGCTCACTTAGGACATTTATGTTTACTAGTTTTCACTACACTGCAGGTATGTTGGCTATAACTTATAGTATAATTGGTACTGATCCTACAAGGATTACATATAGACACCTAAAAATCTAAATTGCCCATTGTTTAAGGTAAACCCAAATTATAGAAACTGAAAATTAAAACCATTTAATAAAATTCGATGAATCAAACCACATAGGAAAGAAAAATAATTAAGTTACTTAATGATCGAAACTTAAGGTTTATTCTATCCGTGTTTATCTTCCTTTTACATTTTTTATTTAATTGTGTTTTATCCTAGATATCCAATAGTTTGAATACC
>JAOXYD010098685.1:0-11790 GCA_028565735.1 Pinacopodium congolense | reverse complement strand
AATTTTTTTGGCAAGTTTTAGAGTTGGTTTGGAGTATTTTTCAAGTTTTTTTGGAAATAAAACAGTGGACTGTTCATCCTTAAATGGTGGGCTCCCAGGTGCCGTTTTACCCTTTATCTCTTGCACTATCAACGACGGGCTATTCTTGGAATAACGATGTCGTTGATGGTCGCAGAGGGTGCCGTTGAGTAGTCAGTCTCTAAAGGCTAGTTTCCCTTTCCGGACTTAACTTTTTAACTTACCAAACGGCTAGTTTTTGTTCTTAACAACTCCAAACCCCTATCATCACTATATATATGCTTCCTAAACAGATTTAATAAGTTTAGATGCTCTGAAAACAACATTACAAAGATTAATCTCTCAAATTCTCAAAGCTTTCTCTATTTTCTGTACAGTCTTTACTCAATTCGCATTTTGTTGTTTTAAATCAGTTTCTTGTGTTGCAAAATTTGTATTTTCTGTTATTTTACATCTAGACGAATCCTTGAAAGCTTTAAATTGATTTTTTCATTCATTAATTCGCTTGTTTCAAGCTTTCAAAGATCAACATACCCAAACTATCTCTATTTTGGTTAAACTTTTCTGAACTTCTGTGTTCTTCATTTTTTAGCTTGAAAAACCATTTTTATTGATTCAAAATTGTCATACACGTTTTTCTTAAGGTCTTTAGAGTGCATAGGATCTTTTACTTCAATTTTTAAGCATTGAAATCATGTGTTTGAGTTCAAAGAACACAGACTGCTCAAAACTATCCAAACTGACGTGTTTTCTTTGTAACTTCGTGTTTGACTTCGATTTTGTGTTTTACTTAGTTTCTGGGTGTGTAAATTTATTGTTTTTAGTTTTCTTAAGGTCCTAGGAATGTGCTAGTATTTTTTTTTTCAATTTTTGAGTCATTATATTATTTGTTTGAGCTTGATTTGTGCAGGTTGCTCAAAGCTGTCCAAGTTTGAGCATTCTGACTTTATGCTCAATTTTGATCATTAAATTGTTGTGATAAAATTATGTTTGATACTGTGATTTGTTGCTAACATATAGATTGATATATCAGTAGGTTTATTGCATTTAATTTGAATTATTTCATTGATCAAATTCGTGTGTTTATAGGCTTTCACATTAAGATTGCATAATTTGGACAGATTGCATGTTTGATTGTTTAATCTGATTGTTGAATGTATTAATCATGTTTTCAGTGTTTGAATTAAATTTCTTGTGATCTATTGAAGTTCCAAGAGGCTAGATATAATCTTGGTTTGCCTCTAGAAGTCTCAAAATTGGGTTTATTGATTGAGCTTTAGAGAAACACCATTGAAGGTGTGTTTTGTCACCATAAATTGGAGGATATATTTCAGTTGATTGATAGGCTGATCTTTGCCTTTAAAATAGATTGGATTAGGTTGCTCTTGACCTGTAGAAAACAAGATTTGGATTGAACTGATAATTGATTGTGAATTGGAATGGTTTAGGCCTTAAGTGTGCATTAAACATTGCATATTGCATTTGTTGCATGTGAGCCCTTATCTTTTGTTGATTTTGATTAATGGTTTCATAAGCTATATAATCTTGGGTTGAAGCTCAAGGGAGCTTGGTTAAGGGCTGTCCTTGGTGTACGTACATTGAATAAATTGGTTGTGGTTGTAAGGCTCCTCTTTTCCATTAAAAATATTATTGGTCGGGTTACTCTTCACCCATTGAAGTAAGATTAGATTGGGTTCCTCTTGACCCTCTTTGTGAAAAGCAATATTGTAAAGGTTCCTCTTGACCTTGAACAAGATTGTGATAGGTTCCTCTTGACCTTGAACAAGATTTTGTAAAGGTTCCTCTTGGTCTTGAATCAAGATTGTTGTAAAGGTTCCTCTTGGCCTTTAACCAAGATTGTTGTTAGTGAATTTCCAACAAGTAGTTGAAGAGAGGACGTAGTCTATCTTTGGGGTAGGCGAACCTCTATAAATCCTTGTGTTCATCTCTTTCCTAACTCTCTTATATTTGTGCATGTGTGTTTGTTTTAATTATTGATTGAATTTGTTTAATATTGACATAAAGGTTGGCATTCCATTTGAGTTGAATTTGGGTTAAGAATTTCATATTATTTAAATTGGCCTTAGGTGTTTAAAGTGTTTTAATTCCGTAATAAGTTTTAAACACTCAATTCACCCCCCTCTTGGGTACCATAGGGCTAACATTGGTGAAAATCAAAACCCCTGTAGACAAGGCATAAGTAGTGGTGGGAGCTGCTTACAACATTCTAATCAACATAGGGGGTTGGTGTGCCAAGCTAGATTTCATAGTCATACTATTGGAGGATTTCGAGATAATATTAGGGATCGATTTCTTTAAAATAACAAAGGTGGTGCTATATCCCAATTTTAGAGACATGATATTAATGAACGATCAAATTTCCTTCTATGTGAATTATTGTAGGTTCAATGGTAAAACAATCAAATTTCGGTCATGAGTATCGAGAAAGGGTTAAAGAAAAGTATGGAGACCTATCTCACTGTCATGTAGGAGATTAACAAAGACCACATAATGGAAGTTCCTAATGTGATTGCAAGTTTTTTGGGAGAGTTTCGAGAGGTGATGACGAAAGAGTTGTCGAAAACTCCCCCCTTCTTCGTGAAGTAGATCATAAGATCGAGTTATTTCCTTGACCATTCCCATCTGCATGTGCCATATATAAGATGTCTCCTTTTGAATTGGAGAAACTTTAAAAATAACTTGGTGAGTTATTGGAAGTGGGATTTATCTAACCATCTAAAGTACCATGTGATGTCTCGGTGTTGTTTTAGAATAAGTAAGACAGTTCACTTCAGAAGAGTGTGGATTATCGAACTCTGAACAAGATAACGATCAAGAATAATTACTTGGTGCCTTTAGTTCAAGACTTGATGGACAGGTTGTCAAGGGATGAGGTGTTCACTAAGCTGGATTTTCAGAGTATTGGCAAATGCAGATAGTCGTGGGTGATGAGCAAAAGAGAACGTGCGTAACTCGATATGGATCCTACGAATTTTTAGTTATGCCGTTTGGATTAACTAATGCCCCTATTACATTTTGCAACCTTATGAATAATGTGTTGTATTATTTCCTTAATGAGTTCATGGTGGTATATCTAAATGATATTGTGATGTATAGCACTAACATGGTAGAACATGTGAAATACTTAAGGTGAGTGTTCGAAAGACTAAGACAACACAAGCTCTACATAAAGATCGAGAAGTGCGAGTTTGCCCAGTTACAGATTAGATTCTTAGGTCACGTGGTGAGTAAGGGTTAGGTTAAGATGGATTTGAGAAAGACATTGAGTGGCAAGTTCCCATGATAATACAAGAATTACGAAGTTTTCTCAATCTAGCAAATTACTATAAGCGGTTCATAGTAGGATACTCAAAGAAAGCGACGCCATTACTGGATTTGTTGAGCAACGTTGGTCAAGTGCATGTCATGCTACATTTGAGAAGCTTAAAACTGCTATCTCAACTGAACCTATGTTGTAGTTGCCGAGTTTAATATTTTATTTAAAGTACATACAGGTGCGTCGGACAAATTCATTGATGGAGTTCTTGTATAGGAGGGTCATTCGATTACATTTGAGAGCCAAAAGCTTAATGGTGCAGAGCATCATTCCTCGACACACGAAAAGGAGATGCTTAAGGTGGTGCATTGCCTTGATATATAGCAAGTGTATTTGTTGGGAACCAGGTTCGTTTTCTATACAGATAGTATTGTTATTACTTTTTTTAGGACTAAAAAAAGTTATCCACAAAATAAGCCTGGTGGAAAGAGTTTTTAACTGAGTATGACTCCATGTAGGAGTACAAACTAGGAAAGCACATCAACGTGGCAGGTTTTTTTAGTAGAAAGGAGGTATTTGCAGCCCTATATTCGATCACAAAGGTAAAGTCTAACCTATTGTAGCAAATCAAAGTGATGACTCCACTAGACACTATGTACTATAAGTTAATTTCCCAAGTTAAGGAAGGTGTTGTATGTAGGTTTTAGCTCGATGATGATGGGCTATTAATGACTAAGAGTAGTCAAGCGTACGTGCAAAGTTTAGGAGGATTGTAAAACCAGTTGCTTAAGGAGATGCATGACTTGTAATGTGCCGGTCACCTAAGATTCCAACAGATGCTAGCACTCCTATCTCATTTCTACTTTTGGTCAAAGATGGAAAATGACGTGGAATGTTAACTCAAGATATGCCTTGTGTATCAATTGAATAAACTGGAGAGGAAGAAGGAAGCCAGTTTACTACAACCTTTATCCATCCCCAAAAGATCTTAGATGTCGATCTCAATGCATTTCACTGGTAGGTTTCTAAAGGTAGACAATATGGCATCAATCATGATGGTAGTTGACAGATTCTCTAAGTATACCATCTTCATACTAGCTCCTGTATCTTGTCCCTCGGATGTTGCAATCGAATTGTTCTACAAGAACGCGATTAAGTATTTCAGAGTACCAATAGATATTGTGAGCAACTGAGATGTCAGATTTACAAACTGATTCTGGACATTCCTTTTCAATATAATGGGTTGTGATTTAAAATTTTACCAGTAAATCACCCACAAACAAATGGCCAAACGAAAAGGATCAACGGTTTGTTGGAGGAGTAACTATGGCATCATGTAAGTGCAAGTCAACGTAACTAGTCAAGTTTACTTAATATCAAACAGTTTTGCTATAACTTGCATAGATCTTCTCTGATGAAGAAAAGTCTCTTTGAGATAGTGTTAGGTCAACAGTCTCTTACATCGTTGGAGATTGTTTAACAAAGGATAGGTGGTAAATATCCTGAGGAGCATAAGTTTGCAATAGAGAAGCAAGAGTTGTTAGATAAAGTAAGGGACAGTCTTTTCAAAGCTTCTTGACGGATGAAGAAGTAAGAGGATCTTCGAAGGAGAACGTTGGAATTTCATGTGGGAGACAAAGTTTTGTTAAAACTAACCCCGTAAATTTGGAAGAAGATCTCAGGCAAACAAGTACACAGGGGACTATTGTCGAAATAAGATGGACCATTTGAAGTGCTACACAAAATAAGGAACACGGTATACAGATTGAATTTGCCCGAGCGATTAAAGGTATACCCTACTTTTCATCTTAATTTTCTCAAAATCGATTATGAAGATGCACCAAATCCAAATAGAAGTCAACTGAAGCGAGCTCCACTAGTTATGAGGAAGTAGTTCGAGGATCAAATGGAGAAGATTCTAGATCATCGAACACTAGGTCAGCATAAAAATTACCGAAGGACCGAGTTCTTGATTCAGTGGCAAGGAAACCCTATCTCGGAATCTATGTGGGAGAAAGATATGACGTTGTAGCAATTAGAGGATAAATTCAATGCCAACCTACAAACTAATATGACGAGGGCGTCAAATCCATCTGATGGGGGTAGCTTGTTAGATCATTAAACTTCGGAGTACTTCTCAACAACCTTCAAAGCACGTCATAAGGAAAAGGTTAACTTGATCACTCACATGAGGGAGGCATGTGAAAACACTAAGGCAAATGTAGGCAAGTGGGATCATAATTCGTGCAAATTTTGATAGAGTTTTGTGCCTTTTAGGGATTGACTTGTCTAAGGCTAAGGACTTGATGGACTAAGGACTTGGTTTATGCTCAGATGAACGAACCACAACTAAAGGACTTGTTATGGATAAGCATTGGATCAGGCCAATGTGCTATGTAGGGTTCGACAAAGATCACTCAGCATCATTAATGAATAGAGATTGTGGGGAGATCTTAGATAATGTGGCATTATTAAGAGTTAGAGTTGCAGTAGAACTCAACATCTAAAGATAGCAAAAATCTTCGAGGATAAGGATGTTAGTTTCCTAGTCAAATGTAAACTTTAATAGTTTGGTTATAATATATTATATCTTATCAATTAAAGTCCTATTTAGATAAGGGTGTTATTTAGTTAGTCCACGAGATGTAATATGATAGAGATAGACCTATTCTTTAACACGACCTTAAGAAGTTCAGTTCAATTAAGATTCAAATTGTAACTTGGTTTCCAAGATAGAGGGCATATATATATATATATATATATAGCTCATTCGATCCTTACTCTCCTCATTATATCGAAGAGAACTTCATTATATTCTTCTAAGGGGAATTAATATAAAGCTTGGTATTTTTACCGTATCTCTCTTGTGCATTGTTGCCTACTTTATTTTCTTATTTGCTTTATATCATTCTTACTTTGAGTGTGCAAGAGAAACACTTTGAGGGCCTTTAAGGGATACTTAAGCGGACTTAAGCGAGATTGTTATACATGGGTATTTTCACTAGACTTCGGTGAAAGTTTGAGTTTTAAAGAGACCTTTGTATCAGCGGCCATAAACTAATATTATGTCATTTTATCTAAAATGAGATCTAACATTATGCCTATTATTTTTATGATGTTATGGTCTTTTAGGATGTAAATATAAAGTACTTCTGGAATTATAAATATGCATATGAGGAGCTTAAACATGTGTAGGACATCTTTGCCTAACTTGAGGCCTAAATGTATCATGAGATGGTTATGCATTTCTTAAAAAATTATGTATGTTCTTGAATACATGCACTTTCTTCCTATCTTTTAATCTAGACCTATAAATGAATGCATGATGATTTTTCCTAGTTTTTTTGTCTAAATGTGAATGCATCATTTTCTAATGAGGGTTTATAAATAATTTCATCTTTCAAATACTTACCCTTTATAAAAAATTAGTTTTATCATCATTAGAAACATTTCCACCAATGAATCCTTAACCTTGTTTGTCATTAGAAGTCTTTTCAACTCCAAACATGAAATCTAGTTTATCCTTATCCTTTATGAATTTTGAACAAAAATTCCTTAAATGCATCCCCTTTGTTCTTTGAACACTCATTTTCATTCATTAATTTTTCATTATAACCATTATGAGCAATAACATTCATACCCCTAGTTTCTATCATGACATTTATCTCATTCTTTAACTGATTAATTCTATGCATATATTCCTATCTTCTAATAAGTCATGCATCTCATTCTGTGATTTCTCATTCTTGTTCCTTACCCTATCATTCTCAATTATACAATTATTCAATTTCTTTAATCTATAATTTTCTAACGTAAACTCATTCATCAATTTTAAATATTTGTTGTACTAGGAAGATAATTTATTTCTTTTCAAGTTTACATGTTTTAAACATTTAACTAAGTCATTATAACTCAATTTTACTTTTACATCATCATTTTTATCATCAAAAGAGTGTGAAGTAGACGGTACCTCATTATCCATATGCATAAGACAAAAACTGGGTAGTTCATTCTCGTATTTTCCATTTTTGGACTCACTTGATGATCCCATAACATGCCCCTTGAAGCTTTCCTTATCTTCCTCTATTTCGTCTCCCTCTTTTCCTTCTTACCACTCCTTTCATCCTTCTCATTCCCCTTGAGAAGTAAGCATTAAGTCCTTATATAACTCGGTTTCCTACATTTAAAACAAACCACATTAGTAGATAATTTTCTTTTAAACTCACCTTTAACTTGATCTTTTTTTTTTTCTTAAAACTCCAATGAATATGCAAATTGTTCAAATTGGGCAAACTAATTGAGCACTACCTTTAATTGTTGAACTTTCACATCAATTTTTAATCCTCCTCTATATTTTTTCAGCTAAAGCTTGAAAAAACCATGAATGAGGGTCTTCTTTTAATTAGGATCCTAAGGTAAGGAAATGGAGGTTCTTTATGTTCAGTACCTATGATGGAAGTGGGATAAGCAGCCTATTGTCATGCCGAAGATGATATGTATAAAGATCTTTTTATCATAATTGATTGCAAGACCTAATAAGATATTAAGGGTATTATTGATGTGCATATGGACTAGTCATTTTCCTTTGAGAATAACATCAAAATAATTAGCAAAAATTAAACCTATGATGCCAACCTTTTTACACTTGGAATGAAATTTAAAATTACCAGCTAAGTTGGTGAGCATCCTGATAAGTCTGGTTAATAAATCCCTGGCAATAGTGAATAGGTAAGGTAATTTTGGATCACCTTGCCTTATTCCTTTTTTTTTTTAATCATTGATCAATATGGTGTAGGAGATAATTGAGATGCATTGGTCAATCCATAATTTGTATAACTCTATTTGATGTATTCAAATAATTAATTTAGTTTATGTCACATTTAGAGTCTAATCCTAATTGATTGGGCCTATAATACACTACATTCAATGGCAATGTCCAATTGCTTAAGCCTTGTTGACGAACCAAAGCTTGCATCTTTTTAAACTCATATAATTAAAGTAAAAATAACTTAACAAGGATGATCCTTTCTTTATCTGGCAATTTTCCTAAATTGAATTTTGCAAATCTAAACTCCAAACTCTTCTACCTACACACTCTAATTCCTATAAAATATATAAATTTTTGTAATACATATCAAATAGGTCTTTTCATGAATGGTAATACTTGTTCCCATTTGTTCCCATCTTGTAATTTTCCATAATAAGATGATAATTTTTGGTTCCCAACATGGCTTTAATACATTATATGTGGTATATTGATACATTCCTATAAATTTATTCTCCAAATTTAAGATTCTTTAGCACTAAAATGATACAAAACATAAAAATATAATTTTTATTTCCAATTTCATTTTAGAAAGGTCTTGCGATAGACATTTTAAAATATACATATATGTATATATGAAGCTAGAGCCTCGAAGGGTCTTAACATATATGAAAAGATAAGTGGATATTCATGGTCCTAATAAACAAAAGTTGGTAAATATTAAAAAGCGAGTGATCTATCATGGAAATTTCCACTAGGAACAAGAGATATCGGGATTACAAATTGAGTAAGAATTAGTGTCATTCCATGTCATTTCAAGGACTTCAAGAATCTTACAATTTTATGGTTGTCACAAGTGAATTATCCCACATCAAAATAAGACAAAAAGTTGAAGTGAATTATATATACTAGAAGGCCCTTCAAGTTTTAGATTAAGATATTGTATTCTTAAATTATATATGGATGCTTACTTAGATTTAGTTTGAGTTCTTCCCGGTCCCCCTTGGAAGAATTTACGTGCAACAAATGATATCAAAACTCAAGTTGATTAGGTTGGGACGAAGTCAAAAAAAATTGGGTTAGTGTTAAGTTTTTACCAGAAACCCAATGACTTTACATGAATTGTAATTAAGGGGAAGTGATGTGGATGGGAAAATTCACTTATGAAAGGGGGGATTGTTATGATTGCCACAAATGAATTATCCCACATTGAAAAAGGATAAAAAATTGAAGTGACTTATAGAGGTCCACAATTCATTGTTAAGCCTTCCTCTCCAAATGACTTCGATAACAATTACTTTGTCAAGTTTCAGAAGAACCAGGGGCTTCTCATATCTGATCAAGTATTGTTCTCTATTAGTAGGGGCCCTACTGCATCCATTGTGAACCCATTTGACAGAAACTAGAGAGAGTTTTTTGCTAGCTTTGGTAGATCTATGATCAATATGGGGAGCATAAGTCCTCTGATACAAAAAGATCAAGAATGATTGTAAAAGGGTCAACTAGAATTTGGAATTTTGGTTATATATTACTTATAAAGATTGTAGTTTATAATGGTTTTTCCTTATTATTAAGTAAAAAGAGACGTAATAGCAATATAGCAAGAAAGATTGTTCTTAATTTTTGCTTTTTTCTCCTTTATAAAGTATGATCATTTCTAAATCACCCCTCTATCGAATGAGGATCCTATTCTTTATGAATGTGAGATTGGAATATACAAATGTAAAAGGTATACTATCTTGAAATACTTATCCCAATAAGGTGGTTGTAAATAAAGAAGAAAAAGAGATGAAAGAAATGATAAAATGTGTGAATAATTAGTAGTGATGGCAATGGCCTAGATTGGTCATACTGCCACTTTCACCCAAAACTAATAATCCTAACTTTAATAGCAAAAGTATAAATGCAATATGTAGGACTAAGAATAGTTCTCATGAAATTTTATTAGATTAAACATTAATCACATATAAAAGGGAATTTTAATAATTAAAATATTAACAATTTTAAACTTTATCAACTACTTCACATTTGAATATTACTTGCCATCAAACAATTTTAGATTCAGCATAATTTCCCTTTTTTCTTTTTATACATATAAAATCGATTTCTTACATATAAATTTATTACGCATAAATAAATAATAGTTGACATATAAAGAAGAAAAGGAATTTTTTTTAATCAAATAGAACATCTTTAAAGAACTTCTAAAAAATTTTAAACTTTGAAGAGATACTCAAATAAATAGAATAGAATAAGGTTATATTGGTATAGAAAATTAATATAATATTAGATCCACAAACACAGAAAAAATATCTATAATAATTATGTCATTGAGAAAAAGACCATTGAGTAATGAATTCTTTCTTTTTGATAACTTTGATAGTATCCCATTAAGAAATAAATGTTTAGATTTAATTAATGAAGTTAGGTTTTCAAAATCACCACTTAATATAACTATAATGGAGTTTTAGAAATATTTGAAATTGCAGAAAAAAGTTAATCCATTTTAAAAAAGGGATAAATTCAACTCATCTTTTTACTAATATATACTATAACTCAAAATGCAGTATAAGTAATTTTCAAAATCAAAATATGGTACAAAAATATAAAGAAGTTGGCTTTTTACAATTTTCTATTGATCGTACAGAATTGCAAACATTTTTTTAAAAAACTTGATATTGAAAAATCCATAGAAAATGTTTTGTAGATTCTTTATAATTATTATTGGGTCCTAAAGTGCAAGGAGATTATACTCATTGGTGTCAATTAGGTGGCCTAAGGACTTTTGTTGCTCTCCATATCCCACTTCCTTATAAAGTTATCTTAAATTGAGATCTTTTAGATCAACTTTATCTCAGTTTTGTTGAGTGAGTAACTCTATTTTTCATCTTGAATTAGTTATAGTATCCAAAATTTCTTATTACTTCTATTATACTTCTTATGTCAGGATATGGATTAAATAATAAAAATTCCTTTTGTGATGATCTACGAGTTGTTGCTCAATTTATTAGTTATGAAGTACCCTTAACTCTCTATGTATTATCTATAACTTTACATATGAGTCATTAAAATGTGTGTTTATCTATTTAAATAACTACTTAGAAAATAACCCGTGGAAGCCAAAAATTAATCAGGCATATTATTACAAGTAAATGAAATTAACAACAATCATCACCTCATAATTCAATTTCGATTATGGCTTAACTCGTACGATCTTATAACATATTAAATCAACCTTTAATATATGATATTAAGCTTCAAATCAACTTTATATAGATAATTATCCAAACTCTTTCTAAGATGATATAATAGGTGCATTATACCCTTCATTCTACTATAACAAGAATATTTTATACTCTTGTCTGTTGAACTAAGGTGGTTCTAATCATGTGTTTTAATGATGACAAAACATTATTCTTACTAATTTTTAAGTTTATGATGTTTATAAGATAGGTTGATGTGTAAAGTGTGAGAGTATATAAGTGGAGCCTAAGGTAAAAAAGTGATCTTGAAGATAATGAAGAGCTGAAGCATTAGATGATCAAGAGTTTGGATATTAAGGAAAAAATGATAAAGACCAAGTGATGATCAAGTTTGAAGATCAAAAGAAGATTGTTGATCAAGAAAAGAAGATCAAGTTAGTTAGGCTTATTAAAGGTCTTAAGTTGTAAGTCTTCTTGATCTTAATCAATGCTTGAAAAGGGCTCTCACATTTGCATGATCATACTTG
>JAOXYD010098675.1:0-11791 GCA_028565735.1 Pinacopodium congolense | reverse complement strand
AATTTTAGTTTACCTTAAACAAAGGGCAATTCAGATTTTTGGGTGTCTAGATTCAATCCTTGTGGGATTGATATCAGTTATACTATAAGTTACGACCTATATCCTTGCAATGTAGCTAAAACTAGCAAATAGCAACCACTGAACCTTGACTTTAAGCCTCTTCCCTCACTTCTTAAGTATGCATTTTTGTGAACTCCATCATAATTACCGATTGTCATTTCGTCATCATTGGCTCATACGATGGGGGAGTGATTGTTTAAAGTACTTCAAAAACATCAATATGCTATAAGTTGGACACTAGCTATCATAAAAGGGTTGAGTCCTTTAATTTACACCCAAATGATTTTCGTGGAGGATGAAAGTAAGCTCTTAGAACAACCATAACACAGATTAAATCCTAACCTAAAAAAAGTGGTAAAGAACAAAGTAGTTAAATCCTTTAAAGTTGGTATCATATTTCCTATCTTGGATTCTATATAGGTCAGTCCGATTCAGGTGGTACCTAAGAAAGGAGGAACTACTATAATAAAGAATGAGCATAATGAGATAATAGCCACTAGGAAAGTAACTAAATGGCGTATGTGCATTGATTTTTAAATTTTTAATGACATCACACGTAAGAATCACTTTTCTCTATCTTTCTTTGATTAGGTTATTAAAATATTGGCTAGCATAACTTTCATTTTCTCTTAGATGGGTATAGCAGATAGCTTTCAATTTTGGCACATTCATTCGATGCATATTTGGAAAATCTAGAGAAGGTATTAAGAAGATATGAAGAGACCAATTTAGTTTTGAATTAACCTAAGATTAACTTACACAATCTGGACTTATGTGATTATGGCTTAGGTTATTCGTTCCCTAGTTCCAAAAGCTGTTATGCCACTAAATCTAGAGAGCTTATTCTAGGTTGTCACATAGCTAGGCGTAAGTTTTCTTTCATATAGGATTTATCTAAAATTTAAAGACACAAGAACGGTTGTGACAACCTCACATGCCAGAAGACTAGGGAATTAATTGATATCACACCAAGGTTGAAATCTACAAGACACCAAGCTGAAATTGTTGACTTGGAGCACAACGGCACCCTGCCACCCCTACAACGGCACCCTCACAGGGTGCCATTATAGCCCGACTTCTGGATAGTATGAACGGCCCCCTGTTCTTCAACAACGACACCCTCACCAGGTGACCGTTAATAGTCAGCACAAAGGGTATTTCTTGATGTTTTTTCTCCAGTCTTGATCATTAAGCTCTAATCTGCAAATCAAACATTATAAGGCATCAATTAAATAATTAAACACTGATTTAGGGGTCATAATTCAACAAATTAACTATAAAAATCAGATCAATTTGACCACTATCATTTCCCTTTTTTTTTCTTTTGCGCAACATTAGGAATAGTTTAAAAACACAACTAATTCTCTTTGAGATTGACCCTGACTTGTCCTACTATATATTTAGTTAGGTTAGTTAGGTATTTTACTATTTGGTGTTCTGTGACAAACCCACCAATGAGGCGTCTTCTAAGGCAACATCAAGTATTCATCCTCCACCTCCAGCTTCCCCTACATTAAGGTCTTTTTCATCCCTACCTTAAGATGAAATCAGGACTATTTTTTCAAGGATGAAGCGTCGTACGGAGCCTAGTTTCTCCAAGCTTGGTTCTGGTATGTCTGCAATTCATGGTCAAATGGATCACCTGGATCTATGAATGGAGCAACTAGAGTATCATCAGAGATCCCATGATCAGGACCATAGTAGCTAGATATTTTGAATTGTCCCTTTTTTCTTGGATGTTTTGTTTTTGTTGTTTGTTTTCAATTTGTTTCCCTTTTCTTATTTTTAGTTTTTTTCCATTACTTTCATTTGTATTTTCATTATTTTGGTTGTATTTTTGCTCCTTGGAAGTACTTTGATCATATAATATAATGGAGCATTTCTTTGTTTTATATTATGCCTCTTGTACTTTAAACTTTTTATTTTGTTTCAGTTGTTGCAAAATGTTCTCCGTATACTCCAATGGAGACATAGGCATCAACCATCATCATACGGGTGTATTCTTATTCCTTTTACTCTCACTTTTGTGCTTTATTTTACTTGTATGAATAGTGAGGACACTATTTCATTTAAGTGTCAGGGAGGTATGTAGTTTTGTAAGCCTTAAAGGCACTCAAGATGGGGGGTGAATGACAAGGATGAATTTTGTTATGTTTTAATATGTCTTTTCACTTAAATTCATCGTAATTTTTGGTATAAAAGTTCTTAATTTGTATTATATTATGCTTATTAATAGGATTAATCATTTAGCACAAGTTTTGGATCAAAGCATGAATTTTTAGAAGAAATTAAAGTGAAAAAGGAGCAAAGAGGGAGTTGAAACAGAGTTAAACGGTGGTTAGAGTAGTTAAACGACACCATTTAATGCACTATTCACAAAATAAAAAAAGGATAGAAGAATCTTTTCAAAAGCTAAGTTTTTAACCTATTTGGAAAAGGGTATATAAGCCCCAAAAGAGGCATAAATAAAGAGAGAGCAGCCATTACACATTCTTAAGCTTTTCTTCTTATTCTTGCAAATTTCTTAGTGTTCTTCATGTTTTAGGTTAGAGTTTAATTCTAGTTTGATTTCATTTCATTTATTTTTGTTCTAGCTATTTTTATGCTTTTTAGGTTGAGTTCATGATTAGTTTTGAGCTTAAAAACGATGAACAATGTATGGATGATTGGATATAATGCAATAGATGATCTTTTCTTCAATTTCTAGCATTTATTTCAGTTGTTTAAGGTTTGATTCTCCTTATTTCAATTTTGTCTTTAGTTTTATTTCAGTTGTGTAGTAAAGTTTCTTATTGTTTTCCTATAATTCATGATTTTTTGTATTGGATTTTGCTTTATAGTTGAAATTATACATGTTCTTAGGTCATTAACTTTTTAATTTAAAATTTTTTCCTAATTTAGGGGTATTGGAATTTATGTTTTAATGTAGTTAGTTTGGGTTTTGTGAACTAAGTTATAATTAGTTGATTATTAGTATAAATAGCTTGAGTTTGCATTAGATTAAGCATTGAATATTGGTTTTCATTACTAGTTTTGAATTTTTCAGCCTTGATTTCATTTAAATAAGTGTCGATTATGTTTATTTAGTGTCTATTTTGATTAATTTGAGCATGTGTGGGTAGTTTTCTAAAGGGTTAAAGGTATTTTAAGGATAATAAGCAATTATTTGAGAGAATGCGATTGATTTTATTAAATTTGGTGCTTGAAAGCTTAGGCTAGGTTAGAACTTAAGTTCAACATCAAGGATTAGATATTATCTCTAGGCTTGATCATCGTTTAGGTTTTTTCCTAATCCGAATGCTAAGTTTGAGCGTGTGATACACATTAGTCCATAGCAATTTCCGAAGGTAGCAATAGACTAGTTGGATTTATAGGCAAACTTAGTCAATGAGTCTAAGGTTCCAATCCTTAAGATTACACCTTCTAAGGTTATATGTAAGTGGCCTAAGTTAGTCATTTCTTAGTACTTCACATTTCTTCGCTATTAAACTTAAAGTGCTTTTTGAATTTATAGTAGAGTTAGGGATGTTTTTAGAGCTTGTTAAATTTACCTACTTTTGAGTGGCTGAGGGTTTGAGACCTTATTTAGACCCACAAGCTAACATCTTAGCTAAAACACCATTTACTTACCTTATGATACCTTCAACCCATTTATTTAATATTGTCCTTACCTTTATCATGTTTTGCATTGTATTTATCTCTTTGGTTCTGTTAGTTGCATCTTAGTTCATTTTGTTTTCTTTACTTTAGGGGTTTTTGTTTTCTTTCATCTACAGCATTTGAAATAGCAATAGCATTCTAGCTTTCTATAATTCAACCCTAACTCACTATACTACACAATAAGGTATAGTTAGGAATTTATAATTTGGTAGTTTGCGATGAGATACCAAATTTTTTGGGTAATTACTGGGGAACTGATATGCATTACTTATTTTTTCTTTTGTTGTCTTTACTTTTGTTTTTGCTTATCTTTATCGCCCTTCCATTTGTCTTGCATGTCCTACAATTCTTCCAAATACATTCATTTGCAAAAGTTTGCTAAAGACAATAGAGGTATGTTACTTTCTCCAATTAACCCTTTTTCTTTTTCTCCTATTACAGGTTGTACCAGGTTTTTTCAGAGTGAGCGAGCTAGCCATACACATCCTCATGAAAACGATAGTTCCTTATCGTTTGAAGAAGAAATCGAAGAGAGTTCAAAAGAGTCTATAGAGGGGGAAAAAAGTATAAGAGATCATAGATGCTCATCAGTGGACCTTAAAGGAGCTTGCAGCTCCTACTTTTAACCCTAGTCTGCTTTGTATTTATTATTCAGATGATGAGCTGGAAATTGAGATTAAACCTAGACTAATTCATGCACTACCCACTTTTATAGGTTTTTGAGACACCAACTCATTAGGATCGGGCCACATCGCGGACCCGAACAAGTTTCTAAAGGAGTTCCATATAGCATTTTTGGGTATGAAGTCAGTAGGAGTAATAGTGGAGCAACTTAAACTAAAAGCATTTCCCTTTGCCTTAGTAAATGTAGCCAAGGAGTGGCTTTATGATTTTCCCACTAGATCGGTCAACACCTTGGAGCAGATACAGCATGGGTTCTTAAAGAAGTACTTCCCTGATTCTAGAGCTACCAACATTAGGAAAGAGATCTATGGTATCAACCAAGACACAAGAGAGTCATTGTAGTAATATTGGAAGCACTTCAAGAAGCTCTTCAATAGTTATCCAAACCATTAGATAAGTTAACAATTCTTAATTCATTATTTTTAGGAATGTTTGTTACCTTTAGATAGGAATATGATCAATACTACAAATGATGGAGATTGGTCGATAAGACATTGGAGGATACAAAGAACTTGATGGCAACAATGGTAGCTAACTCTCAGTACTAAGGAAAGTGAAATAGTTCTTCTTCTTCGACAAAGTAGGTGAAGGAGGTACCCATTTCCAAGTTGGGGCAAAAAGTAGCCAACCTAACCTCCTTAATGCAACAAGCAATGATGGGAAAGGGACCCACTAAGGTATGTGGTATTTGTGCATTAGCTAATCATTCTATTGATGTTGCCCCACTTTATAGGATAAATAACATATTAATGTACTTGGAGGGTTCCAAAAGCAACAACGACGTTATGATCCTTTTGTCCCCAATTACAATTCGAGGTGGAAGGATTACCCCAATTCATGTACGAGAACCCACAATAAGGCAGTATCCCTAAACTGTACCCACCTACTTATCAGCAACAACAACAGTAAGGATTCCATACACTACCAAATTTTCATCAAAACTAACCACAATTTAAACAAAGTCACCCCCTCCATCACAGAACAACCATATGGAGGTATGTCTTTATAAGAAAATGTTAAAAGCTCAGCTAACATCATTCTTCAATTCTAGTAGGAAGCAAGGAGTGGTATGAAGAATTTTAAAAATCAAGTGAGTCAATTGGCTGTTGCAGTAGGGAATTTACAAGGACAAAGCTCAATAATATTACCTAGTCAGCTTGAGAAGAATCCGAGAGAATCTGCTTGTGCCATTACTTTAAGGAGTGGCAAGGAGATAGAAGGTCCACCAAAGTGGAAAGAGAAGCTAGGAGAAGAAGAAGTAACTAAGCCAGTAAAAAATAAGGAGGACAATCCTCCTAAGGTCAGTACCTTATACCTTGTTGCTACTAACCCCCTCTTTATATTCCATTTCCTAACAAGTTATCCAAGAACAAGCAGTAGGACAAGGAGAAAGAGGTATGAGAGGTATTTCACATGTGGAAGTCAATATACTTTTGTTGGAAGCAATCAAGCAAGATCCACATTACACAAATTTTTTTAAGGAGCTGTGTACCAAAAAGAGGAAGTTAAAGGGAGATAAGAAGATCAGTATAGGAGCAACATGTCAACAGTCTTGTAGAGGAAGCAACCCCCCAAATGTAAGGATCTAGATATTTTCACCATTCCTTGCAGGATCAGTAACATGAGATATAAACGATGCATGTTAGATTTAGGAGTTTCAATCAATGTTATGCCACTTTCTATCTTTGAAGCTCTAAATCTTGGTTCTTTGAAAGATACTCATGTTATAATACAATTAGCTAAACGATCTAATGCTTACTTTGATGGGGTTATTGAGGATGTTTGGTATAGTAAACGATCTTGTTTTTCTTATAAATTTTTATTTATTAGACATGTAGGATAAGGACTCTTCAAGTCCTTCAACAATTTCATTAAGACTGCTACCCTTGAAGATGTCTTGGATGAAGATCAATGTCCATAGTTGGATGACAACTATGGAGTTTGATGGCAAGGTCATCTTCTTCAACATCTTTGATGCTATGTGTTACCTATTAGATTGTGAGTCAATAGCTAAGGTAGTTATTCTCGACTCTCTAGTAGAACGTTGGTTTTTTCTTTCTATAAGTGAACCTTTACAACTAGCCTTAACTACTCCGATATGGCAAGAAATGTCTGACTATTGGAAAATCAAGTTTGAGCTTGGAGAGGATTTAAAGGAAGCAATTAAAGCCCTTGAAACATGTCCCCAATATTTTGGCAGGTACGTCTCTCACTTTGTACAATTGCCTATTTGTACTAATCATTTGTTACCTTTAGTTATACAAATATCTGAAGTGGAGTTAAAGCCCCAACTAGATCACCTCAAGTATGCTTATTTAGGAGACAACAAAACCCTTTCTATGATCATAGTAAGTGACCTCACTGTGGGGCAAAAATACAAGTTCGTGAGCATGTTACACGAGTACAAGATGACATTGGGATGAAAAAGTCATTGATATCAAATGTATTAGTCCTTTTGTACGTATGTATAGGACTTTTTTAGAAGAAGGAGCTATACCAGTCTTTCAAGTGCAAAGATGCCTAAGACCAACCAATGATGGAGGTGGTGAAGAAGGAAGTGATAAAATTGTTGTGGGTAAGTTCAATGCAGGTGATTCCAAAGAATTTAGGAATTACAATGGTGAAGAACGAGAGTAGTGAGATGGTTCTGGCCTATGTGCAAAATAGATGGCGAGTTTGCATAAACTATTTAAAATTCAACTCGATAAATAGAAAGGACCATTTTTCCTTACTTTGTTAACCAGATGATAGAGTTTCTTACTGGTCATGATTATTATTGCTTTCTTAATGGTTATTCAAGTTATATCTAGGTGGACATCTCTTTAGAGGACCAGGAGAAGACAAACTTTGCATGCCGTACAAAACCTTTTCATATCAACAGAAGCCATTTGGCCTATGTAATACCCCCACCACATTTCAAAGGTGCATGATAAGTATCTTTTTTTAATATCTTAAGAAAATCATTAAAGTTTTTATAGATGATTTTACCTGTATGTAGATACCTTTGATAAGTGTTTAGATCACCTTATTTTGGTTCTTAAGAGATTTCTTGAAACTAACCTTGCTCTTCACTTTAAAAGGTGTCATTTTATGGTTCATCAAAGGATAATTTTAAGACATGTGGTTTTTGCTAAGGGTATTGAGGTTGATAAAGCCAAAACAGACCTTGTATATTCTTTACATTACCCCATTTTTATATGAGAGGTTATCTCTTTTTAGTCATACAGGGTTTTATCGCAGGTTCATTCGAGACTTTTCAAAAGTTGCTCAATCATTGTATAGGTTGCTTTAGAAGGACAAAGAGTTTGTTTTTTTATGAGTAGTTCAAGAAGGCGTTTAATGTGTTGAAGAAAAATTTCATCAATGTGCCAATTTTATAACCCCTAGATTGGATTTTGTCATTTGAACTAATGTGTGATGCCTCCAATAATGCTATTAGAACAATTTTGGGCCAACAAGTGGGGCGAGTCCCTCATGCTATCTATTACACCTCAAAATCCTTGAACAAAACCCAAGTAAACAATACCACCATAGAAAAATAAATTCTTGCTACAGTTTTTGCTTTAATAAGTTTAGATATTATTTGTTGGATACTAAGATATCATACAGCTTTGAAGTACTTACTAGCAAATAAGGAGGCAAAGCCCAGGTTCATTCGATGGATACTTCTGCTTCAAAAGGTTGATGTAGAGATCAAAGACAATAGAGTCTCAGAGAATGGAGGAGAAAATTACTTAAACAGACTAGTGTAGTGCAGATACGAGCTCAACCAACGATGACTTTCTGGATGGGTAGTTATACAGTGCAGATGACAACCCCCTTGTATATTGACATAGTGAATTTCTTAGTTTTTAATCAATTTCCTATAGATTTTACCAATGTGCAAAAGGAGAGGATGAAGAGATAAGCCAAGTTCTACTTTCAGAATAATCCATACCTATGGCGATATTATACGAATCAAGTAATAAAAAGGTTCATACCTAATTCTAAATTTTCTTCTCGTTTGGCCTTTTTTCATAACTATGCCTGTAGAAGTCATTTTGGGTCAAAGAGGACAGCTCTCAAGGTCCCTATAATTCTTTTTTTTAATGGCCATCACTATTTCATGATGCTTATGATTTCTATAGGACTTTCGACAACTGCTAAAGAATAGGTATCTCAGGTCCCTGTGGGGAAATGCCTCAAACACCTATTTTGATTTGTTAGATTTTTTTATGTTTGGAGCATAGACTTTATGGATCCCTTCCCTTCTTCATTTGGATTTCAATATGTTCTGCTTGTTATTAATTATATTTCGAAATTGGTGGAAGCAAAAGCCACCTGAACTAATGATTCTCGAGTGGCTGTAAATTTCTTGAAATCCAACATTTTCTTTTCAAGTTTGGACTCCTACAAGCCATCATCAGCGATAAGGGTTTGCAACAAAAAATTTGAGGCTCTCTTGAGGAGTATCAGGTGGTATGTCGAGTCCCTCAAATGAGCAGCCAAGCTAAAATATCAACTAGGGAGATCAAATACATCTTGGAAAAGATGGTGAATCCCAATAGGAAATATTAGAGTTTACGCCTCAATGATGCCTTATGGGCCTATAAAATTGCACATAAGACTCTAATTGAAATGTCACCATATTGGCTCATCTTTAGGAAGCCTTGTCATCTCTCGGTAGAGCTTAAGCATAAGGCATGTTAGGTGATCAAGCAGTGCAATATGGAATTGGAAGTCATGGGTGCCTATAAGAAATTGTAGTTGCAATAGATAGAGGAGCTACATCATGAGGCCTTCGAGAAAGCTCGAATTTACAAGGAGAAGACAAAGGTATTTCATGATCAATTTCAAGGAAGACATTTGTAGTGGGCTAAAAATTCCTTTTCTACCATTTCTACTTTAAGCTTTTTCTAGGTAAGTTGCATTCTAAATGGCAAGTTCATTCAAGGTTACCCGTGTCTAATCTTATGGAGCAATGGAGATCAGGAGTGCCAAGACAAGGAAGGAGTTCAAGTTTAATGGACATCGTCTCAAACCCTATTTTGAAGAGTTTAAGGCACACAACTTAGAGGTGGGAGCTTAAAGCTTCACATTACATAGATTGATGTAGGATAATAGGGGTCATCATTATGAACTAAACAAGCACTTGTTAGGTGGAACCCAACCTCATCTTTCAATTTTGTGCGTTTTCTACTTAAGTTCAGATTTGTTTCATTTAAGTGCTTTATTTGCTTTCTATTTGTTTGTTTTTTAGAATGGCAAGAAGGAAGTTGTGATTTTTTCTTTCATGGTTCAGATAGCCTCTTCGATCTAAGGTAGTACTTTTATTTCCATCCTTATATTTGTGTTTTTACTGTTCTTAGGGCATTGAGGATAATATCAATTATAAGTTTGAGGGTGGGGCAAATTAAAAAAATTTTGCACTTGCACTTGAGCTATTATGAGTCCAATGGTGATATTTTGAATAAATGTAGCTTAAAATTATTCTGATTTCTAGTTGATAGTGAATTATGGTATTTGAAGGAAATTAATGTTTTTAATTTGATTAACTTGGCTCAACTTTTAAAATGATGCTAACTTTTAAGTGATTTGCATATGTCTTTGGTAGCCCATTTGTATCATATTTCATGTTTAAGTCCATTTTATATGGTTTTTCATATGAATGCAAAATGAGATGTTTAGAATAAAATATTAAGAAAAATAAAATAAAAACATGTTTTTGTTTATGTTGTTGAATAAAATAAGCAATGTTCACTCTACTGGCTTCAACCAATGTAAAAGTTGAAATTTATGAGTGGTGCTAATAGCCATTTGAGAGGGTGATATAACCCAGTAACCAAGGGTACTCACAACAAAATGTTCACCCTTATGTTAAACAACTAGATGACATCTCAAACAAGTTAAAGGAACATTTAATTAAGAAATCGAGGTCATTCATGATAAAGTATTTGACTTCATATAAAAAAGATAAGGTAAACTCTTAAACATTACTCAAAATTCAACTTGTGTTGTGCTTCAAATTTTTTTGGTTATTTTGAGCATCCTTGAATATTTTGTATGATAACCTTTGTGAAATGGCTTGAACGATGGATATTATGCATATTGGGTTGCCTTTTTACTAATTAAGTGTCTTGCCTATAATTATTTTGTTTTTTATCATGGCAAAGATGGGCTTTGTGATTTTGATTAAAGGCATCGATTTATTACTATTATACTCAATCAAATTTTGAGTCTTGATTGTGATTATTTGAGTGATATGTTTAAATCATTGCTTAAGGACAAGTAATGGTTCAAGTGTGGGGGAATTTGATATGGATGAATTTTGTTACGTTTTTTGTATCATTTCACTAGAATTCATCCTTATTTTTGGTATAAAAGTGCTTAATTTATGTTATATTGTACTTATTGACAGGTTTAATCTCTTATTGCAAGTTTTTCTATCAAAGTATGGATTTTTGGAAAAAAAAAATTAGAGTGAAAAAGAAGCAAATAAGTGGCTGAAGCAAAGTTAAGCGGTAGTTAGAGCAGATGTCGTTAAATCTTAAATAACACCGTTTAATGCATTGTTCACGATAATTAAAAAAGGATAGAAGACTTTTTTCAAAAGCTAAGTTTTTACCCTATTTGGAAAAGGGTATATAAGCCCCAAAGAGGCATAAATAAAGAGAGAGCAACCATTACACGTTCTCTAAGCTTTTCTTCTTGTTTTTGCAAATTTCTTAGTGTTCTTAGTGTTTTAGGTTCGAGTTTGATTCTAGTTTGATTTCATTTCATTTAGTTTAGTGATCTAAGTAGTTTTTATGCTTTAAATGCTATTGTTGGATGATTAATTTACTGGTATTTTTGTATTTATACTTTATATAGTGTTTTGGTTGAGTTTTTGATGAGTTTTAAGCTTGCAAACTATGAATAATGTATAGATGACTAAATATAATGCAATAGATGATATTTTCTTCTATTTCCAACATTTATTTTATTTGTTTAAGGTTTGATTCTCCTTATTTTAGTGTTGTATTTAATTTTATTTTAGTTTTATAGTAAATTTTCTTATTGTTTCCTTTAGTTCATGATGTTTTTTGTTAGGTTTTTCTTTACAGTTGAAATCATGGATGTTCTTAGGACATAAAATGTTTAATTTCAGTTTTTGTCTTATTTTAGGTGTTCTAGAATTTCTATTTTAGTGTAGTTAGTTTGGGTTTTGTGAACTAAGTTATAATTAGTTGATTATTACTATAAATAGCTTGAGTTTGCATAGGATTAAGCGTTGAATCTTGGTTTTAATTACTAGTTTTGAATTTTTCAGCCTTGATTTCATTTAATTAAGTATCGATTATGTTTATTTAGTGTCTATTTTGATTAATTTGAGCATGTGTGGGTAGTTTTCTAAGGGATTGAAGGTGTT
>JAOXYD010098664.1:0-11792 GCA_028565735.1 Pinacopodium congolense | reverse complement strand
TCTATAGGTCTATTAAATGCCAACTCTCGTTGTACACCTAACACAAATTACCCAACTCACTCTCTCGATTTGTTGTCAGGTTTAAGCACAATAAACAAAACAAATATTTAGAAAAATTAAATTAATAACCAAAGGGTCCCAAATAATTTAAACAACAAATCCAAAAAATATTTTAGCCACACATAACAATAAAAATAAATTCTATCAAGTTCATATTAATGAAAATATAAAAAAAATAAAACAAAAGCAAAAATAAAATAAAATAAAATAAATCTGAAATAAAAATAAATCTGAAACTAGAATAAAATAAAAACTTGATGAACTTGAATGCTTTAAGTGTGTTTGGCTTCAAGCTTGTTTCCTAAGAGCTGTCCTCCTTGCTTTCTTCTTTGCTGTACTCCTCTCGCTCCTGTCCGCTTGTTTCTGTGCTGGTCACTGTCCGAATGCGTCTTCTATTTCCTAATTTTTCTGTCTGAATTTCCTTGTATGCCTCCTCTCTGTTTTGCTGCTCTCATATATCTGCCCAAATTCCTCTTGTATTTTGTCTAGGTTTTGCTTTAGTTTTGGGTCAATTTCTGTAGCTGGGCTATGGACTGGAGGAAAGAGGGTCTGGCCTGCTGAGGGGCTTGGAGCCTGGAGAAGAGATGGCGGGCTGACGCAGGAAGGCGCGGCCTAGGTAAGGAAAAGAGCAGCCCAGGCGCGCGGACTGGGGCGAGGGTTGGACGGGTTGGGCGCGATGGGCTCGGGTTGCTGGCGGGTCGGACGCTCGCGGGTTGCAGGCTGGACGCTGGGTGCTGGGCTTGAGGCGCGGGCTGGAGCTGGATTCACGCGGGCTGGGCGCTGAGGATGGGCTGGATGATCCTGGCCTGGGGCTGGGTCTGTAGCTCTTATCCTTTTTCTTTTCTTTTTTCTTTCTTTTTTTTTCAACTTTAATTTTTTTAAAATTACCTACACAATAAATAAATACACCAATAAAAATTAATTCTAACCCAACATTACTAATTAAAAAAAAACACAAAACACAAATAAAAACACTTAAATAAACAAAACCTACTACAAATTAATATTAAACACAAACAAAACACTAATTAAAATTATACTAAACAAAAACACATAAAACAAATATTAAAACATAATAAAAACAACTTATTATGCAATAAACACATGCAAAACACTTAGAAAAGCACATACAAAAACACAATTATCATAGAGCTCGTCGTAAGCTACCATTTTATAAAATACCTAACTATAACTAACTAAGTAACTAGGGTGAGTCAAGGTCGATCCCATAAGGAGCTAGTAGTGTTTAGGAGCTATTTCTAATGTTGCACAAAAAGAAAAAAAATGAAAGCAAACCCCTGGAATTGAACAACATTAAAATAAAGTGCAATGACAAACAACGAACAAAAAACGAATAAACAAAAACACATAAAAGGAATAAACAGACAACAATTGAAGGAAAACTTGGCAAAAGATAAATCTGGGATTCTAGACTTATAATTGATCCTTGAAATAAATCATTTATGATTGGTGTAAAATTCTAATGTATAGGTTTTAACAAGATCTCGAACCCTCAGTTCCTCTAATTCTATATAGGTCCTATACATTAAAAAACATACTCCTAATCACGAGGCAACCTATAACAAGTTCTCTAAATTTAATGACGCGACAGCTTTAACACACTAGGGAACCGCTAACCTAAGCCATAATCTTGCAAGCTCGGATTGGATAACTTAAAGAATTGGAATCCTAAACTAGTGGGTTAAGTATCCTAACAGATTCATCTAGCCTATTGCCACTTATGGAAATCGCTAAGGACAATTACGTATCACATGGCTCAATTCTAGCAATTGAACTAAGAATCATACCTAAGGTACATAATGCTAAGCATTAATTCCTAATTCATGACATTAATTCATAATCCTAAGCATTAATTCCTAATTCAATCATAACCTAAATCACAAAGCCCATTCCTAGTTAATTCTCACAATTAGTCATCCAAATTTCCATCATTAACTACCAACCCAAAAATAAACTAGTTAAACATAATTAAAATAATTAAAAAAAATTAAACAAACTAATAACATAATAAAATAAACAAAATAAAGGCCTAGAAAAATAAATAAAACATAAGAAAATAACAAACCCAAAGCTACAAAATTATGAACAAAACTTAAATTAACAAAAACAAAGCATTCCATTAACAAATAATAATAACTAAGGTTCAACACAAATATTAAACAAAATACACCAAAAAAACTAATATTTAAAGATCAAAATAAGAAATAAAGAGAGCAATAACACAAGACATGGAAAATACAAAGAAACTAGGAATAAACAAAGAAAACTAAGAAACTAAGAAGAAAGGAAGAAGAACACGGCTCCTAAAGCAAATAAAAGGAGAAAATGAGCTCCCCCCTTATAAGCATGAACCCACATATATATATATATATATGTAGGCTTTAGGGTTTTTTATGCTTTTTCAAGCCTTCTTTTCCAATGCCATTTTATGCCCTTATCTTTTAAGTTTGGTCAAAGCTTTTTGTCTCCTTCCCTTTTAGCTTTGAACAAATCCTCTTTTGGGATTGGAAGCAAGATTGGCCTTTGTTTTGTCTTTTTTCCTTGGACTTTGATCGAATTCTCTCATCTGTTTGGTCTTTGACCAATGTTTTGGAATTTTGTAGCTTTAATCTTGACTTACCTGGGAAGAGAGCAGAAATTGGATGCTTTGGCCTTCCAAATTATTGCCTTGGTTTGCATGTTTTTCCTAGTTATATGGCCTTCATTCTTCATGTATTTTCCTCTCTTTTGCTATGCTTTTCCTTTTTTATATTTCCATGATTGAAATAATTTTCGACTTTTGCTCCATAATTCATTAAAAAGAGATAACATGTTCATTAAACAAAATATAACATAAACTAAGCATTTTTTTAACAAATAATAGGAATGAAATTAAGTGAATTTACATGTAAAAATATGATAAATTCATTCCTATCACTAGCCATTTAGGAGACAAAATGACATAAAAACCTTTAAACCCTAAACTATGCATTGGAGACAGCCTTGAGTAAAATGTGTTCTTAGAGCTTTAATCAATATTTGAGAACTTAAAAGTTAAAGTAAAAACTCCTTAAGCAAAATGTGTATGATGATTTGGAGCAATAAAATTAGATTTGAGGACTGAAAAATTACATTGAATAATGATAACTTAAATTTGGACAGATTTGAGGTATACCAATAAATGAGTTTAAACCAAACAAATTTCAATTTTAAAAATGCAAACAAATGACCAAAATAATTCTTAATTATCCAAACATTGAATAAGATTTCAAATAAGATTTATAACATATATCAAACTTTTTTAAATTAATAAAAGCATTCAATTGATTCAAAACATAATAAGTAGCCTTTATTATAAAATTTTTTCATTCTTTAACAATTTAAAGGTTCCACAAACATTTTATAAATTTTAATAAATCGAAATTAACATCATAATTATATTCAAACAAATTCAAATGCAAAAAAAAAACTTCAATTAACACTTTAATTTATTTAAACATCATCAAGAAGCATACACTAAAACAATTCATCATTTTATTTCTTGATTATACAATATTTAGCCTAAATGTCATTCTAATTCAATTCATAATATGTCAATGTCCCAATCAAATCCAATCAATCACTAAACAAAAATTTAAATCCTATATGAAAATAATCATGCAAATATGACATGATATGACATGCAAATGTGAGAGCCCTTTTCAACCATTAATTAAGAATCCAGTTTAGGATACTTTCACCTTAAACCATTTTCTCAAACCTATCCAAACTTGATCTTCATTCTCTTGATCTTCACTCCTAATCTTCAATCCTTATCCATTCTTGAACATCCAATGCTTGAGCTCTTCAACCTTAGCTCCACAATTATATTCTTGTTCTTTAAACATTAACCTATCTTATAAATGCATCAAAAACTCAAACATTAGTAACAATAATGTTTTGTTATTATTATAAAACATGATTGGAACTACCTAGGTTTAATAGTCCACATCGTGGTTCTTCTTGACTTCTCTCTGCTTTTAAATCTAAATTTTATATCTTTTAAAAGGCTCTTACCTTTTGAAGCCTAAGGTTTCCACCAAGACCCAAGAAAGTGAATCCTAAACCATTTTTTGAGGTTTTTGCACAAAATTGAAGGAGAAGTTGGATAAATAAATATAGAGGATTTCAGATTAAGATGTGGTTTGGAAACAATCATCATTACTAAGTCAATGGATTCAAAAGCTTCACCCAGTATACTTGTTTAAGAGCTTCACCCAAGAGACTTTCTATCCTTTTTCTTTTTCTAATTTCTGTTATTGTTGTTTAGGATGTTTTGGAGCTAAATTTCTTATAGGAATTGGATTATTATGAATCCTAATATGTAGTATAAATTATTTTTCTTTTATTTAATGTGAATTTCTAGATTTTTCCTTAAATTACCTTTGGACTTTAATTGAGATTGGTTTTTTTAATGGTTGTGATCATGAAAATTCAATTCCAATTAGATGATGTGATATGTTTAGATAGACCAAATAAAATGTATGAATAGATCACCCATAGGTAATGCATCTTACATGGGGTCCTTGACCATAGGTTTACATAAGATTTTGGATTAGTTGTGAGTCTAATGAAAAACAATAAGTTCCACAAAACTTAGTAATGCATTCAATTGATTAATCAAGATAGTGTGACCAGCCGCTTAGTTTATTAAATTGAATAAGAATTGCATGACAGGCTTGTGAGCTTGTAATTCAATGTAAGGAACCTATGGTTTAAGGGAAGCTAGAAAATATGTGAAATCGAGTTAAAGTGATGAATGCAACACATTTTTTGTGAATTAATCATCTGAATCCTAACTTTAACATTGTTATGCATGTAAGTTTGTCCTTAAGTTAGCTTTTACTCTTTTTTAATATGCTTTTAATCAATCAATTATTCATTCATCTTTGAGTAGGTTAGTTAATAGAGATAGGAATTCATTAATAGTGCAGTCCTCATAGATCGACACTTGGATTCACCATAACTATATTATGTAGTAATAAGTAAACTTGCCTTTGCATTGTGGTATTGTTTAGTGTGATTCTTGTTTTATTTTTAATTCAATATTGAAATATGTCTATGCAACATCAAGTTTTTTATGTTGTTTTCAGGGGCTACATCATGTTGGGATTTTTTTCTATTCTTTGATAGATAGCCATCTTTAAATTTTTATAATTTTAATTTTGTTTAAGAATTTTTGTTGCATGATCTTTTGATTGTCATGTCACTTTTCAGGCTAGCTACCTTCTTGTATGACCAAGGGTCATCTTGCAGAGCTATTTAAACCATATCCTAAAGTAGAAAGAACATTTAGAAGAGGTTTAAAAGAGATGAATTCAAAAATCAACCCACGTTTGAGGTCCTAAAGCCACAAGTAGACATCATAGATAGAGAATTGGGACCTAGAGCACTATTAATCGTAAGAGATCCTTAGAGACCATTATTATAAGGTACGGAATCTAGCATATATGGGTTAAATTAAAGACTACAAGCTTCAAGATCAAGTCGTAGATGGTTCAGATGGTGAAAAACTACTTGCAGTTCGATGGACTTCTGGATGAAGATTCTAATGCCCACATTGTCAATTTTATAAATATTTATGACACCTTCAAGATCAATGATGTATTAGAAGAAGTGGTTAAATTGATATTATTTCCATTCTTACTAAGGAGTTGGGTAAAGCCATGGTTGAAATCCAATCTTCCTGGATCTATTATGTCTTAGAATTAATTAGCAAAGAAGTTCCTCACCTAGTATTTCCCTCCCTCTCATTTAGCTAAATTATATAACAAGATTATTTCTTTTCGACAATGGGAGCAAGAGACCCTGTATAAAGTTTGGGAGAACTAGAAGGTTATGTCAAGTAAGTGCCCCCATCAAGGTTTTGATTTGTGCATGCTCATGTAAACTTTTCACAAAGGTTTGAATTTTATTACAAAATAGTTGGTAGATGCATCTTTTGGAGAAATCACAAGCTTCAAGAAAATTGAGCAACTTTAAGAGCTTGTATGAACATCACCATGAGAACTTATCAATGAGGGCGAGTAAGATAGAGGTCCACTTCTATGAGCTTGCAAGTGTAGTTGCATCCCTAGATGTAAAATTGAATGTTTTGACAAAGAAGATCAAGAGATGGCATTATAGTTAACCTCTTTTTCAAGTGATGTATTGTGATATGTGTGGGAGAAGACATTCAATAAAGGAGTGTCAAGCATACAAAATTAGAGAAAAAGTATAACAAGTGGATTTTATGGGAAAAATTTTCAATAACAATACTTTATATAAGAATCTTTATAATTCAGAGATAGAGAAAACATTTGATTATACATAACATGAAGGAGCAAATAGAAAAATTTGTTACCAATAATAAGGAAAGTTTCCAAAATGGTGAAGCATCCATGCATGTCTTGGAACTTCATGTTAGAGATTTGATTAAGTAGGTTTATGAAGAGTCACAAGATACAGGCCTTATTAGCCACACAACTAATATAAGAGCATAAGTGGAAGCCATCACATTAAGGAGGCATAAGGAGTTAGTTAGAAGCCAAAAAAAGTGAAAGAAAAAGAATAATTTATAGATAGACAAGAGATGGTAGAAAGTAGAGAATAAGGGAAGAAAGATGAAGAAAAAGGTGAAAGATTAAAAATAAGTTGGTGAATGATTACAAGCCACCAATGCCTTACCCAAGTTGACTATAGAAAGACCTAAAAGATGACCTATTTAGTAAGTTTACAAAGCTTCTAAAACAATTATATCTTCTTTCAAGAAGAAGTTAGAGGAGTTATCTATAGTGTAATTGACTTAAGAATACTTAGCCATCCTACAAAACAAATTACCACAAAAAATAAAAGATCTAGGGATTTTCACACTCCCTTGCATTATTGTATCCTTTTCTTTTGATAAGGCATTAAGGGACTTAGGTGCTAGAATAAATTTGACATCATATCTATTAATATGTAAATTAGGACTTGGTGAGCAAAAACTAACTAGGTAGACCATTCTTAGCTTCAGCTAAAGCATTGATAGATGTCCATAGAGAGAGGCTTAACACTTAGGGTCAAAGATAAAGAATTTGTGTTTAGAATCTTTCAAGCCATTAAACATTTTGTAGGAAAATATGATACTTGCTTCTATTTATATGTGATTGATACTAAAAGTTCTAGTGTTTTATAACAGATAATCACACATGAAGCTTTAAAGGCATGCATAACCAAGGGTCAAGGAGAAGAGACGTCTAGCTTTGAGGTTCTAGAGAAAAAATAATAATATTTAGATACCAATAAAATAAAAAAATAACATGAGAGTTACTGTTTGAAGATGTTAAAAAATTGAAATAGGAAAAATTAAAACCTTTCAATGAAGAACCATTAAAGTTATAATTGAAGAGACTATCAGAGCACTCAAAGTATGCTTTTTTAACCAAAAGCTTAAAATTGCCAATTATTATATCTTCTTATTACAAGGATTATATTAAAAGTTGTTACAAGTCCTAAGGAAGCATAAGAGGTCTATTACATGGAAGATATTGGACATCAAATAAATCAGTCCTTCTTTTTATACCCACAAAATTCTATTGGACGATAATAATAAACCTATGGTGTAACTGTAATGGAGACTTAACCCCAATATGAAGGATATGGTAAAAGGAGAGGTAATTAAATTATTATATGCAAGAATCATTTTATGGGTGAGCCTATACAGATAGTGTCGAAGAAGGGTAGGTTGAAGGCCATGCAAAATGAGAAGATTGAGCTTATCCCTAAAAACTCAGTCATTAGATAAAGAGTGTGTATTGATTATCATAAGCTAAATGATGCCACATGCAAATATCTCTTCTCATTGCCTAATTGATCAAATGTTGGAAAGGGTCTCCGATCATGCATACTACTGCTTCTTGGATGGACTTTCAAGCTACTTCTAGATTCTTGTAGCTCTAGAGGACCAAGAGAAGATAACCTTCATACACTCATAAAATATTTTTATATATAGGAGAATGCCATTTAGACTTTTTAAGCTTTTACTACCTTTTAAAAGTTCATGTTAGCCAGTTTATGGATGATTTTCCAGTTTTTGGTGATTACTTATATTTCTGTCATAATAATTTAGGTAAGGTGCTTAAAGTTGTAAAGAAATGAATCTAGTGATTAATTAGGAGAAGTGTCATTTTATGATAAAAGAAGGAATAGTACCAGTCACAAAATCTCTACTAAGGGCAATAAAGTGGACAAAGTTAAAATTTGGGCTATAAAGAGACTACCTCCACCAACATTAGTGAGGGAAATTAAAAACTTTCTAGGTTATGTAGGATTTTATAAGAGGTTCATTAAGTAATGTTCTGTGATAGCTAGGCCTCTCACTAATTTTTTAGAAAACTATGTGATTTTTAATTTTAATGATGAATGCTTACATGCTTTTAATATTTTGAAGGACAAATTGACTCACTCAACAATCTTGGTTGCACTTGATTGGGAATAACCTTTTGAACTTATGTTCGATGCCAGTGATTAAACAGTGGGACAGTTCTTGGATAATGTAGTGACGAGCATTTTCAGTCGACTTATTACGCAATTAAAATGTTGATGATGCACATGATAACTAAACCATTACTGAAAAGGAGCTCCTTACCGTTGTCTTTGCATTTGATAAATTCAGATCATATGTAGTGATGTCCAAAGTTATTCTTTATGGATCATTCAAGGCTAAGGTACTTACTGATTAAGAGTGATGCTAAGCCTAGACTAATGATACAAGTTTTATTTCTATAGCAATTTGATTTAGAGATTTGCAAAAATAAGGAAGCAGGGAACTTAGTCATGGACTATCTTTCTCACTTTGAACACCATAACTTAGAGAACTTGAAAGAAGAGGAGATTAATGGCACATTCCGTAATGAACATCTCTTTATGGTGCTTTTTAGGTATGTCCACATACCTTAGTTTGCCGATTATGCTAACTATTTGGTAAGTTAGGTCCTACCACAGGGTATGACTTATCAGTAAAAGAAGAAATTATTTGTTTGTTTAAACTATTATCTATAGGAAGAACCATACTTGTTTTGGGAAGCTTAATCAGGAAGAAAAGATCTTGAAACAGTGTCATCAAGGAGTAGTTAGAGGGCACTATCATGGGAATAGCACAACCCACAAGGTACTGGGGTCAATTTTTTATTAGTCCACATTGTTTAAAGATGCCAAATGATATGTCACTACATATGATAGTTTTCAAAAATCAGGTAATCTGTTGTGTAAGGATGAGCTGCCTTAAATTGGTATTCATGTGAGTGAAGTCTTTCATGTTTGGTGGATAGATTTTATAGGTCCATTTTTAGTATCCTTTAGTAACAGATACAACATAGTAATTGTAGATTATGTTTCTAAATGGGTAGAAACCTAATGTTTGCCTACTAATGATGCTTAAGTGGTTATTAAGCTCCTTAGGAAGTTTTTTACACTATTTTGGGCACCTAGAACCATCATAAGTGATAGGGGTACCCATTCTTACAACTAGCAGTTTGAAAAAGTACTTAAGTGGTTTAGAGTGATCCATAAAATAAACATCCTATATCATTCCTAACTGACAAATAGATAAAGGTCACCATTAGGGAACTAAAGTGGATAGTGGAGATAAAAATAGGTAAGGGTTTTAGGAAAGATTGGTCTACGAAACTAGATGATATTTTATGGGCCATTATAAGAGCCTACAAAACATCGATTGGCACCATACCACATCAGTTAGTTTATGGAAAATCATAGTCAATTACTAATGGTGCTTAACACAAAGCATACTAGGCTATTAAACTCATTAATGAAAATTTAAAATGTTCAGGTCATAAGTGCCTATGTCGATTGCATGAACTTAATGAATGGCACTAAGAAGCTTATGAGAACTATAACCTATACAAGGAAAAAAGAGAAGACGTGGTATGATAAAAACATTAAGAACAACAAGGAATTAAAACTAGGAGATCAAGTTCTTCAATTCAACTCAAGGCTTTGATTATTTCAAGGTTAGCTTAAGTCTCGATTTCATGGACTTTTTTATGGTTAACAAAGTCCTTTTTTATGGTGTTGTAGAAATTTCACATCTAAAACAGGTAACCTTTAAGGTCAATGGACATCGATTTAAGCTATACCTAGGTAGAAATATCAATAATCAAGTGATTGAAGAATTCACTCTTCATAGTCAAGACGAGACTTAGATTATAATGAAGTAATCGAGTTAATGATGTTAAAGAAGCACTTATTAGGAGGCAATTGAATATTTTCATATTCCATATAGTTTGTTTTTAAGTAGACTATTATTTTCCATTTTTATTACCCTATCTTGATTTAACTTTTTTTTAAAAGCTTGTTCTTTAGTATTGATCTTCAGGTAACCACAACAATCTTTGATCATCAACTTCTCAAAGTCTTCAACCATAAGTAATGCACTCTTTACTTGTTTCAATCCTTGAAATTGAAGACAATTTGGTTTAAGAGTACAGGTTAGGGGGGTCAGGGAGGTGAGATCATCAACTTTTCTTAAATATTAAAATAATTGATTTTTGGTGAGTTTAATGGGGTTGAATTGGATATCTTATCTTGGAATGATTGAAATTGGAAGTTGATTGCTAATTATGGTATTTTAATTCCATCTATGTTTTTGATTTTTTGAGCATTGAAAAATTCTTGAATTATTTCTAACCCAAATGTTTTCTTTTTCTTTTTATTATTTTCAATGAAATACTTATATTTTGGTTACTTTGTTGTATGATATTGATAGAGATGAATTTTTTAGTATTTCTATATATGTTACAATGTGGTTTCATACATATTTTGTTATTTAAATGCTTAATTTGTTCCTTTTGCATTTACATGCAGATTTGACCTTAAGGCATGGATACAAGTTCAAAGGGGCCATGTTTTGAGAAACTTTTGGAACTAGAATTGGTGTGGAACCCATTTTAGCACCTAGAACATCATTATATGAGGTTCCACATCAAATTTCAAGGCCATATGACTAGCCATGAAAAGTTTACAAAGAAAAGATCAAGACAAGCTCGTTTAAATTCTGGATTTTGTACAGGTTATTTGGGGATGCATTAGGAGCACTTTCAAAACTCAGCTTAATCGAAAATTTTACGGAAAGCAAGAGCATCATATGAAGAACTTGCACACAAAATTTCATGTCAATTGGAGATGTGTAGGGGGAGTTATTATAGAAAAGGCAATCAGAGGTCCAAGGTGTCAAATAAAACGGCAACACATAGGAGAACTAAAGCAAGCCATTAAACAACACCGTTTAATGAGACATGCATGAATGAGTTTTAATTAACAAGAAACCTAGAGAATAAGAGGACAAAATAAGAGTAGTGGCAGCTGAATATAGGAGTTTTGAAGCTGAACACAAAACGGGAGAAGAGAGGAGAAGAGTATATCGTGATTGGTAGAACAAAGGTGGAGCTTAATTAATAAAGGTGGACGGTTTCAACATCAAAGGTGGGACTCTCCCTCTTTTGGCATGTTAGGCTACTCTTGCCTTCTTCCCTGCTTGGTTTGAGAGTGTGTTTCGGTTAAACATCAATTGTTGAAGACAATTCATTCATTGGTGGAGTCGAATTCATGGTGGAGTGGAGAAGCTCATGGTGTGCTATTTTTGTCTTCAACTTCATGGCTTGGAATTGTAGCTCTCTTGGACGTGATTCATGGCTGAGAGTTTGAAGTTTGATTCC
>JAOXYD010098653.1:0-11792 GCA_028565735.1 Pinacopodium congolense | reverse complement strand
AATTACAGTATTAAGATTCTAAGCTAATAAAATTATATATGAGATTGAAAATATGACATGGAGTTTAATAATCAATGTTACACTTCAAAAAAGGAAAAAGGTATGAATTGGCCCTCAATATTCCACAAAAGGTTTAATTTTCCCCCTAACGTTTTATAGGGTACCACTTTGCCCCCTAACGTTTGAAAAATGGTCAAATTTGCCCCCTCACGTTTACAAAATGGTACAAATTGCTTCCTGAACACTGTTCGCAGGGGGCAATTTGTACCATTTTATAAACATGAGGGGGTAAATTAGACCATTTTTCAAAAATGTTAGGGGGCAAAGTGGTACCCTCTGAAACGTTAGGGGGCAAATTAAACTTTTTGTGAAACGTTGAGGGCCAATCATACCTTTTGCCTTATTCTTACTCAAAATAGATACGTGTTGCCTTCTTCATCGCCTTCTATCACGAAAACTCTTGCCTTCTTGTTGGCTTTTGCTCTGTTGAGAATCCAACCCAACCCATCAATGGTAGACTTTACTTCCCCAAGTGGTACATTAGCCTAGGAGAGTTAGGACTTTTGTGGGCAAGTTTGTGAACCGCAATTTTAAGACTTGCTTGATCTTCTTGAACTGGATGCCTCAGGTCAAGCCTTAAAGATGAGTGAGACCGATATTATTAACAATGCTATCCTTGACACTGCTACCTTTTTTAGGATTTACACTCTTGGTAATCTTTCTTTCCCTTCAAATTCTCTTCTCTTTATTTTTAAATCGGTTTTTTTAACCATGTCTTTTTTAAAAAGTTATTTTCGTATTCTTTTTTTGTAAGAGCTGAAATTGTTATAAATGTGGACTTTGTTACTGCTATTTTAGCGTAATGTCCTAGGTGGGATGCAACATTACGGGGTTTGCATTAGTCTCCCTTGTTTATTACTATTATTTTTGGTTGCTTGGAAAAGACCATTTTCACAAATCATGTTTCTGAACTCCTACTTCTATGCGGTGTTTTTTTCTTTAGGGAAATCCATAGTTTTGAGGGAGGACTTGCTATCAATTTTAATGAGTTTTATATCATGAGTCAGAACACTAGTCATTGTCGATATAAATTTGCTTGGATTCTTCAGCACACTAGTTAAAACAGTAGTAGTCGGTGCCTTCTCTTCCACTCCATATTGCTTCATTCTGCAGGTATGAAGTTTGGTGGCTTAGGTATAATACGGTTTATATATTAACGTTTAAAGCTTATTTTATGTAAAACTAAGTGAGAGAACTATTGTACTTTGAAAAATATATACAGTACATATGTACAAACACTATAATTAGATTGGAATAGAAACTTATATTTTCCCATTTTTTAAATGTTCATTTCCTCTTTAAGAAATAAATAAGAAAAACTTCATGTTTCCTTTAAATTAATTCATGTTTCTTTCCATAATTGAAATGTGCAGGAATGGAAGAATGATACATCGATTGTTAACAAAGTATTTGGCTAACGAGTTGAGACTGGATAGTGAATTAGAGGTATTTATGACCATTCAATGCCATCTCCTTTTTCTGTTCAATGCATAATGAAGTAGTCAATGAAGCCATAGTTTTAGTTTTTTCCTTATCCCCTGTTTTGCATATCTGATCAGTGATGGCTCACTTAGAATTGGAAAAGTATAGCTTTTAATAAATTAGGTTAAAAAACTAAATTTATTAGCAAAATATAGAGTTGGTGTTAGAGAAATGATAGCAACAACAGAACTAAATGCAATTTTGTTTTGGTATTAGTTTTTCCTAATATGGTTGGGGAGTACATTTCTAGGTAAGCATCTTTTGTCTCTGTATCATTAGCTCTTTTAGCCCATAATCTAGTCTTGTAAAGATGGTGTAGGAGAGAAAAGGATTTTGTCTAATCAAGCAACTGAGTCCTTACAAATTTGTCATCAACTTCATGCTTATTTAGTTATTGATGTTAAAAAAGATTATAGTTGCACTGTTTATGTGTAGTGCCTTTTAGAGCTCCTTACCTTGTCTTAGCCCTAGTCGTATTATCAGATATAAATGTCCTATAAATCATCTAAAATTACTTTATAAACTCTTTTTGATACGGATATTAGTTTATCTTACCACAGTGAATTGGATGTTGGACAAATGATTTTAACGAGATATTTCAAAGTTTATCCAGTTTTAAAGCTAATTTAGCAAAAAGATTTCTACAAGTCCATATTGTTGTACTTTAGATAAAGGTAGAATATCACAACTTCACATTTTAGTTATTGTATTTTGGATATGGTATACATTAATGTATTTATGGCTACTCTGAATTCCATATGTTTTCTTAATAAGCATTAATGTATATATGATTGTTATCTACTAAATGATAAGGGTTTACCACTGTTGTTTTGTCATTAGATGTCGTTGTCTAAAAAAAATCAATTCATTGCCTTATAAAGAAGCAAACAGTTGCTATACCCATTTATCATTGTTGCTATATATTTAAACTATTTTGTTGCCTTAGTTAAAACTTGCAACAATATTATTTATTTCGTTACCTACTCATAAAATTTCATTGTTCTATACTTATAGTAGCATCACTTTTCTTAACAACATTAATTATGTTGCCTTAATGAAAACACAACAATAGTTGTACTTCTAATTACACATTTACCTATTGTTTAAAATTATTTTTCCTATAGTGTTTCTTATTAGAAAGAAAATCACGTTTTTTTTTTGTTAAGTACATTATCATTTTATCAAGATTATCAAGGTTCTAATTTAGGTTACATATTTAGGTTGCCATGAATTCCTATAGGATTTTTCCTTTGTTTAAAAATCATGAAGTAATTAAAATGTCAATCCAAGTTGAAACAATTTGATCTTTATTCATTCATTCATGTCAAATTCCATGGAGCATTATGGACTATTGAGAGGAGGCTTAAATTTAATCTGATTATATAACTAATTAAGTGAACACAATGATATATTTTGCATCTTCAAATATGACTTAAGATGGAAACTAGCAGCCCCAGTAGTCTATGTCGTGATGCTAACTCCAGCCATCAAAATGCCATTAGAAATGAAGCTAACCTACCACCCAAAGCTTGTTATGTCACTTATTTTAATAGGAAGAGGAAGGTGGCTAAAAGATCCTTTCCATGTTTCCATCTAGTCCTAGCTAGCTCTTCATTTGATAATGATACTGCTGAAGACTTTTCACATCCTAAATGCTCTAAGAAGCCCCGGTTCTTAGAAGACATAGAAGCTCGTCACTTTGTCCAGCAAGTGCACAGGCCTAACCGCTTATTTGGAAAATAGAAAATCTTTCTAAACTGGTATGCATCTGAATCTTCTATAAAAGGCCCTTTTAGGAAAGTTAAGTTTTTTTTAGTAAGTCATCTCCTTGGACATTGTTTTGCTTTATTCTTGTTTCTTTTGGTTTGAAACTGGGGTTGTTTCTATATTTTTGTTTTTTGTGCTTTAGCCAGGATTTATTAATATGGGCAGGGCTTTTGTTCCTGTTCTTTTGATGGGTTTTGACTCCTAGCCTGGTTTTGCTCCTCTTGTATATATCTGCCTTATTTTTTATTAATCTACTGATTTATATATATATATATAAGAAGGTATTTATTGATGAATGTGAAGCGTAATTTAAGTTTTAATAAAATATAAATTGAAGAACCTCAAAGAGACACCACTAAAACACACAAATAACTAAGTGCACCTATTATAGGATAATATAGCTAGTGTGAGTTTAGATTGTCGATCCATAAGGATTGTAAACTACTAGAGAATTCCTATCCTTACTATCTAAACTAATCAATGGGTGCATCATTAATTTATTAATGAAGATAAATGAAATAACTAAAGACAAAGTCGAAAGAGAATCACAAGAATAAACAAGCAATCAAGAAGTTAGGACTTAGAGATTAATCCTCCTAAGATGTATTCATATTCATCACTCAACTTGAATTCAATAAATCTTACATTATAAGTTCTACAAATTGCACTACACACTCTCTTGAGTTATGTAATTCCTATTCATCTTGATAAATTAGTTGAAAGTTCTTGCTATCTCAACATACCAATTGAATGCATTAACAAATTCTATAGAACCTACTGTTTTGATTAAGTTCACATATAATTCAAACATCTCATATAAGCTTATCTCTAGGTATCTATATAAGATGCATCACATATGGATTGATTTATTCATACATTTGATTTTTCAATCTAAACATATGAAATCACATAATTGGAAATGTTGTTATGTTTATGTAACATTCAAAATCCAATTGGAATATTTCCATAAGTAAATTCAAAACAAATGTGGAAATTTAATAGAAAATAAATGAAATAATGTAATGCAATGTGTTAGGGTTTATAATCACCTAAATATTGTTCGTTAGTTTAATACTTAATAAACTTAAATAAATTAATCAATAACATGAAAATAAAATTTAATTTAAAACTTATAATACGATAGTCTATTGGTTAATAAGCAATAAAGTGGAGCATTTTTATAACTCTGGAATGTCCAACCAATAGGGAAAGTATGACTACTAAGACAATCATATTACAATTATCTAGAGAGGTTTAAGAACACGAACTTGAAAGGGGTTAGATTGACTAAAAAGGACCTAAAAACCTCTCGCTTCATGAATTAAGACATTGCTATGGTTAAGTCAATGCCTTTTCTCTAACTATCTTAAATTGAAGTTTGGTTATTAATTTAATTAATAGGCATTAGGCTTAAAGTTCAAGAAGTTTTAATCCTAACTTCCATATTCAAGAATAGTACCCTAACGATTAACTAAAGTAGATTTTTTGGATCCTTGATTAAATCATGTGATTTATTGAATTTTCCAATGATTAAAATAGATAACTATCGGATCTTTAACCATCTTTCATGTCATCTTAAGTGGGCAACTTGAAAGATCTCACTTAAATAAAGATTAACACCCAAACATATGATGAGAACTCAATTAATCCATTTAAAAATCCTTCCTTAACTAGAAAATAGATTAACCACACATATGAAATAAGAAATAATCATATTTAATCAAAACAATCATGTTCTTTGCATATATATGAACAAAGGAGTATGAAACAAGAGATTAAGGCTTTAGGAAGCATCAAATTATGATAAAAAGGATAGAAAGTTTCCAATCATGTCTATGAACTCTTTTAAATCCTTAAAACAACCTAAAAATATCAATTACAAGAGATAGAAAAGAAAAAGAAAAGGAAAAACTTAGACTAGAGAAGAAAAGAATCTAACTAGATCTAGTGATTTCTCTACTTTTTTTGGTGTTAGCTCCCTTAAATTGATCTTCAGACATCCTTACATATGTTTGTTACAACATAGAGGCAATTAGAGCAAGTTACAGTAAGTGGAGAGGTAAGATCCAGTTGGTTTTCGTTTGACAGGGAGTAAAACGGTGTTTGAAGAATTGTGAAATGGCATTATAATACCCCCGCCGTTTGACTCCTAGGTTTGAAGCAAAAAGACACTCCTTTATAGTAAAATGGTGGTACATCCATGCCACCTTTTAACTCCTATTCTCAGCTATTTTTGCTGCAATTTCTAAACTTTCTTCAAGTTTTAGGCTCTAATATGCAAATTGACAATTCCAACAAATAATTACACTTAAACACTAATTTTGGAGTAAATGTGCATCAAATTACACTAGAAAATATTATAAATAAAGTACTTATCACTCTCCCACATTTATCTTTTACTTGTCCTTAAGAAAATCATTTAATTATCTAATTTAAAATAGCCTATAGCCTATAACCTTAGGAAAACCTGCCCAACTCATCAAACTGAACTGTTGACACCTTTCTTTAATCATTCATTTCTCAAACAAATTATCGAGATAGTATATAATTAATCAAGCATGTTATTTAACAAACATCTTTAGATCACCTCATATTCTTTCAAACTTCAACCTAACTTGCAACAAATGATTTCCATGTATAAAATAGATGTGCATAAAGCAAAATGACTCAACTTTTAAGTAATTTCACACCTTTTAACCATTAAGCACAAAATTTAAACCTAAGAGTGAGCTTTTAAGGCTTTATTGAGAGGTCATTCAATTTTATTATTCGAAGATGAACATTTTGTCTTGAACATCCCTAATACTTCAATTAAATTACCTCACATCAATTGGCTACTAATACTACTCTTTAACGTCAACTAATTGGTTCGAAGTCAGAGGAGTGAATTAAAGTTTTGCTCAAATTTCCTAATTTAAGTAGTTTTTCATTTGCATTTTCAAATTGTTCCATTGAATTTTGAATTTAGACAAGATATAAAAATACTAAAAGAAGTCACAAAAAGCTTTAGGAATATGCATTTTATACATGGAACTCATAATGTTTATTAAGTATCCATAATCCAAAATATAATACCATCAAAGTTCATTGTTAATTAACATGATTTACTAATAATATAACATCTCAAAACTTCAAAATAATCAAAATCAAAAGGAAAAATGTCAATGAAAGGCAATAGAATTGATTTTTTTTTCACAAATTATAGATTATCTAAAAAAAGATTATATAATGATAAAATTTAGGACAAATAAACATAAGTGTGATACAAGCCATTCCCTCCCTCACATTTAAATTGAACATTATCCCTAATGTTCATAAAACAATAAGAAAGCACAAAAAATGGAAAGAAAAGGGAAATAAAGCTCTCGGAATGAACATAATATGTTTTAGGATCTAATGGGGTGAACTTGAAACTTACTCATTGAAATAATACCTGCAAATCAATAAAAAGAAAGATCAAAGGTTTAGAAACCAAATAGAGAGCAATCATTTTAGAAACTAAATAGAGAGCAGTCATACTCCATAATAGTAATATGATCAAAGAATGGTAAGGATCATAAAAAGGAAAAAGAAAAGAAAAGAAAAACACATCAAACAAAAGAAAACACACTAAAGCACACTAAATTCTACTTTTACGGTTAGGTTGCCTTCCAACAATCGTTTCTTTAAGGTCTTTTAGCTGAACCTTAAAGTTATATATTTTTTATTGTTGATTTTCTAATAAGGCCAACTGATTCAAACTTAATTTACAATTTAAGTTATTTAATTGTACTTTTCTTTCTTTAAAAAAATAACAAACCAACATTGATAGTAAGTATACCAATCGCAAGTAGTATATGGAATATTTAAAATCAACATATCGGTCTATAGGTAAAGTACCAAATTACAAGTACTAGGCCAAATTAGGTTGGAATTATCTAGAGACTCTAAATCGAATGAAACTACAAACTGAAATTACCAAATGAATTTGAAAGTGTCAAGTTATGCATAATAACTTAGTAGATAAAAAGGGGTTGTCTAATTAAATGGGATAGGTGGGGAAAATTCTCTTTAATGGTCTAGATGGTTTAAAAAAAGATTAGGAGGCTTGTTCTAGGGTTACTTCATTAAATCAAAACAATGCTATAGTTAATACAAAGATTCATCTCTAATTACGTAAGTTTGAGTTTGGTTATTCCATAATCTTAAGCAATAGGCTTTAAAAATAAGAAGCTTAGTCCAAAAATTACAATTTTCAGATTATAACCCTCAATATAAATCAAAGTTTGGTTATTCAATGATTTAAATTAGGTTGCTTAAGGATTTGTCCAACAAGTTAGGTAGATTTCTCGATCCTAACTTATTTTTTAACTTTATTCTAAATTTTTAGTTTAAAATAAGCATTAGTCTCATCACTTAAATAAAGAATAACTCTTAATCATGTGTGGAACCATATTTAGCACATCTCTAAATCATTTTAGAAGCATTTTCCATCCAAAAATAGATTTAGACACTTATTTGAAGTAAGAAATGGATCATTCCCATAGTATTCATCATGTTCTTATAAAAATGATAACAAACTATGGATTTAAATTGCAAAAAAAAGAAGAAGGTTAGAGTGCACTATAAATAGGCCCTAAACACGTTTATAAGCTTGAATAATGTATATGAGATTCAACAATCCTAAAATACAACTTTAAATCTAAAAAACAAGATAAAAATGATGAAGAATAAGAGAAAACAACCTTAGACTTTAAGGTGATATGATTTCTCTCTTGATTTTGAGTTCTCTTTGTTCCATGCTACTAAAAATGTGTTTAATCCTTCAATATATATGTTTGAGAGGTGTAGGAACAAATTGGTAAGTTGTAGCTAATCAAATTGAGACATGCAACTAGTTTTTTCTTGATTGCTAGTAAAATGACACTTGAAAAGGAGTATAATGATGTTGTAATACCACCACCATTTACATCCCAAAAAAGAGTTAAACTGTGGTCTCAAGCGGTTAAACTCAAGGCTGTCTAGATCGATTGTTTTGCTCCTAATCTATCTTTATTCTTCACATTTTCCTTGATTTCCATTCCAATTGAGATGACATCTACAATTTAAACAATTAAGATCACAAATTAAACAATTTAAGCACAAAATATGAGTGAATTAATACCAAAATATCACGAAAACCATATGAAATAAACTCATATAAGTTCCTGAACACTTAAACTTCGCTTGTCTTTAAGCAAATTCATCATCAATCATCAATTTCAAAATAATTTATAAGTATAGGAAAACTAATTCAATTCATCCATCGACACCATTGAATAAATTTACTCAATCCTTCATTCAATATGACTAATTAAGAGGTTATACAAATAATTTATTGAATCAAGTCACAGAAGAGATCAAATTATTTCATGCTTCTTCTAATTTATCCTAAATTCATAATTGCATTCCAATTGAAAAATGAAACGAACCAAAAAAAAAGTATTGTAATATTAAGCAAATCCATATCCTTAATTAATTAGAAATTAGAAATTAAATAAATGAATGTGATCTTGGCTTAATTGAAAGGCCATTTAATCTTATCAGTCGAAGATGAACATTTCATCGTGAACATCCCCAATATTTTAATTAAGTCACCTTACATCAATTGGCTACGAACACCACCCATAAACTTCAACCAATTGGTTCGAAACTACAGTAGTGAACGAAAACATTGCTCACTTTTATCTTTTAAGAACATTTTATTTCTCTTTTCTAATCTGTCTTTTGCTTTCCCACACTTTCTTTTGCACTTTAATTTGATTTTAAATAAGGATGAAAAAAATGTTTAATAGATGTAACATTTTACTTTAGAAATATTCATTTTAAAAATGGAATGTCATAATGATCATAAGGAATTAATCATCAAAACCATGAAACTATGTTAAATTAATTGATCATCAATTATCAAAATCAAAAGCATAACATCTTAAATTGTCAAAAAGAATCAAATTCAAAAAGAAAAAAAGTCAATGAGATGCAAAAAATTGAAAAAAATTTCCAAGTTATAGATTACTTTGAAAGAGATGATAAAATGATTTGCTAAAGCACAAATAAAGCAAATGTGAAAGCATGTATCCTTCCACCACACTTAATTTAAACATTAGTTCTCAATACTTATAAAGCATTAAGAAAGCAATAAGTGGGGGATAAAGAAAAAAATAGCGATCGAATGATAAGGTTGAGTCAATCCATTGAAATAAGAATAAAGCTGTGATGAGAGACATTAATCTTAAATTACAGCAAGCTGAAAGGAAAAAAGAAAAACAAGAAAGCAAAAGAACATAAATACACCAAAAGAATGCTCTCTCTCTCTCTCTCTATATATATATATATATATATCATGAATGTACCCAAAAGAGAGCATATACATCAAAACTTAAAATGGGTAACTAAAATAAAAACATTAAAAGAAAGATAGCATGGCCATACAAATAAAAGAGCCATATTCTGAACAAAAGAGCTAGCCGGAGGACAAAAAAGGGTAGACTAATGAGAATCTAGTTAGGAGGGCCAAAAGGCAATCTATCTTGAACATAATCCCACAAAATACCAAGTTAACTCTGAGTAATGTCAAATCGCTCACTAACAAATCAATTAATATAATGGTATTTACTATAAAAGATTTTGGTAAATGGGTAATCTATTCGTTTCGGCATGAATATACCTCGAGTATGTTACTTCCAAATTGGATATTTTCAATTGGGAATTAATCTAGAGATATATATCTAAAAAATTTAAGATATAGGAGAATGAAATTAATTGATAATATTGTAGGCCAATGTGGGAAATAAAGGAAAAAGAAGTACTAACATTCAATTTTTCTAAAGGTTAATATATGAACCAATTGGATTAAGGCATATGTTGGCCAATTGGATTAAGGCATTTGTGTGGGTCTTGAAATTTCTAGAATAGGGATATGGAGAGGGGGTGCATGAAATTTTAAGTTCAGATTTTCTCCTTTCCATTTCACCTTCTTCATCCCATCATTTTTCATGTAAGAATAGGTAGAATTCAAGTTAGTGAATAAAGAAAAGCTAGAGAGGAAGGGAAGGGAAGGAAAGGCAATAGAAGACCTAATTTTTCAATTTTCATGTTTGGAACTTCACTTAGTTTATGTGGAATTGTTTATGGGATGTTGCTTTGGTGTTATTTTGGATAGAATTGGTTGATTATGACAAGAAAGTATTATGTAGTGAAACTCTGTCTATGGTTTGTTTTAAATGGTAAGGAGAAAATCTAAACTTAGAATGTCATGAACCCCCTCTCTATATCTCCATTCTAGAACTTTCAATAACCATACATATGCATTGTTATTATTGGTCACACATGTCTTAATCTAATCAGTCCACACATGCCTTAATCTAATTGATTCATATGTTACTTTTAGAAAAATTGCATATTGGTCCTTCTTCTTCCTTTAATTCCCATATTATCCTACAATCATAACAATTAGTTTCATTCCCCTATTTCTTAATTTTCTAATGTCATAAATTGCATATGATTTGGTTAATTATTTAGGGAATTATACCCAAAATACCACAGATTGTTCGAAAACAGGGGCAGTAGTCGTAAATCGACTTCAAGTCAGAATTCGAAGGCCTTAAAGGAGCAATAAAATTTGGGTTCTTCATGAAAGTTTTATATTTATGTCTCTAGATTAATGCCCAATTAGAATTATCCAATTTGGAGGTATACATATTAAGATAAGGCCAAATAACAAAGGTATGTTCATGCCCAAACGCACAGATTACCCATTCATATACCAATTATTTATGTTGTCATACTATATTTCTTATTTATATCTCTTTATTTAACCAAAATTTTATTGTTTCTCTAAGGTTTTTAAATTTTGGATTGAAGTCGAGTTATGGCTACCGGCCCTATTTTTGAATAACTTGTGGTATATTGGGTATAATTTCAGAAATAATTAACCAAGTTACATGAAATTTATGACATTAGAAAATTAATGGCATAATTAATCAAATAAATCATGCACACAAGCTTTAATACATTTTTGTTTTCATTTTTGTAATGCCCTAACATATACCCTAGAAGTATTATAGCATGTCTAAGGTGCATCAAGAAGTGAACACAACAAATAAATTAACATAATGGTAGCTAATGTAAAAGATTTGGGTAAATGGGTAATCTGTTCGTTTTAGCATAATCATACCTAGGTAATTTGGCCATATCTTGGCATGTATACCTCTAAATTTAATAATTCTAATTAGGAATTAATTTAGAGACACAAATTTAAAACTTACATGAAGGAACATAAAATTTTTTGTGCCTCTAAAGTCTTTGAATTCTGGATTGAAGTTGAGTTATGGCTACTACCCCTGTTTTTGAATAACCTGTGATATTTTGGGTATAATTCTGAAAATAATTAACCAAATTGCATGAAATTTATGACATTAGAATATTAATACATAGGGGAATGAAACTAATTAATAATATTGCAG
>JAOXYD010098632.1:0-11792 GCA_028565735.1 Pinacopodium congolense | reverse complement strand
CATAAACTCAAACCATTAGTGATTAATCATGTTTTGTTATCATTAAAACCAAGATTGGAACCTCCCTTGGTTCAACACCTTAATAGGGTGACTCTAAACATGGAGATGAGCGAAAGAAAGTTCCCATCCATTCTATAATTTAAAACGTTTTTTGGGTATTGATTTTCTTAGGATTTTGTTTAACATTGAAAAGGTAAACTTGATAACTTTAGCCCAAAGGTATTTTAGATACTTAAATTGTCCTTTGCGTACTCTTTACAATATTCTTTAAGGTGTCATTCTACCTTTTAATCACACCATTTTGTTTAAAATCTTGGCCTAGTAAACGAACCATTTTTGCTATAAAATGTTTTTAAGCATATGTTAAGATTGATCTACTATTCTACAAGTTTCTAATTATTTGGTAGATGGAGCTTTTCTTACTGAAAACCCCATGTTTTGCATACTACTCACCTCCATACCAAACAATTTCAATTGATTTTTCCAATTACTTCTCAACTTTAGACATAAATATCTTTAACTTGTCAAGAATTTCAAACTTTTCTTTAACTAAAAACATATATCTATACCAAGAAAAATCATCAATAAATGTTACAAAATATCTTGAATCGCATATACTATGTAAATTAGAACCACAAATTTAAGTATTGGTAATGTCTAAAAAATCAAAATTATGTATTCACCTATAATTCTCTATTTTGATCATTTATCTTTATAATGATCAATACATCTTGTATGCTCAGAGAGCGAATTACTTGTATGCTCATAGAGCGAATTGCTTGTATGCTTAGAGAGCGAATTACTTGTATGCTCAGAGAGCAAATTACTTGACAGTTGTTTATTTTTGCCAGTATAAGCTAATAAACAACCTGCCCATGTATCATTGCTTGCATCAATCTGAGCAATCAAATAATTGTTAGGAGAATAATTGTATAATGGAGGTAAATGCTCATAAACGACAAACAAAATATAAAACAAATCTTAAATATTGTCCACTCAAAAAGAAAAATTGTAAATGTTGGTTATGCAAAGAAGAAGGTCACTATGCTAATGAATGTCCACAACGAAAGCAAAAAAAATATCAAGAGATAACCTTTCTAATAATATAAAAAGAAATGTAGAAAGCATTAAGAGTTAAACACATTTTATATAAACCATATGACAAGAAGGGTATATAGATATGTTTTATATAAAAAGGTAACTTTACAGTGGAATTTCCAATCACAAAACCATAGCCCTCTTATTTAAAACTAATATAGAGACTAAATTTCATCTAAAATATGATATATAGAATGTGTCATACAAAAAAGTTTAAATATAGTATCAAGATTTAAACATATAACTCATAGAAAAATTTTCATTCACTTCTTCAATATTTCCACCTTGCAACTTTCTCTCATCCTTATTTAGCTTTCTCCTTGATATGAATCCTTGTATTATGGAAGCAATATGATTAAAAACTCTACTATCTAGCCACAAGGAACCTGATGTGGCTATGGTAACGTTAGATTCAGAAGTGATATAAGCTAAAGAGTTACATGATTGTTCTTGCTTTTCTTTCCAAACTTTATATTTCATGTAGTACCATATTTTATAATCCTTGTTTTTATAAAAATAAGCATCTTATGTTCTTTATTATATCTTTGGGTATCCTTACATCAGTCACCCATCACTCATCTAACCAGGTCCTTTAAACAGAGGATATTTAGGAGCTTTACCTTTAGTCTTTATAGCTTTGACTTTAGGTTTTGGTTTGGAGGTTGCTAATGCTATTTTTATTGTGTTCTTTAATTTTTCTTCTTCAACAATATAACAAGTAATAAGGAATTGATGGCTTAAGCCTTAAATTTTGAGTAGCATTTGGTAACAAGAATACTAAACTCTAAAGGAAGCGGTCTTAGAGCTTTATAAACAATATAAGTACTAGGAATGCTTATTTTTAGGCTTTAAAGTTTATTTTAAACATGCACCATCCTAATGTTATATTCTCTCACTCCCCCAATCCTTATGTATTTAATAAAATATAATTATTTTAAAAGATATCCAATTTTAGCATTAAAAGAAACTCTTTACTTTTGTGACAAATTATTGAGAAAATCATTTGTCATAGTAGTCGCAGGCTATCCACTTAATAGATTGTTAGGTATGAACCATATAATGGAAAAATAAAACACCCTATATGATCTTTCCTGAGTTTTATAGGCTCCTCTTCAATTCTATACTCGTAGATAGGGGGGATGGATGGCTTCTCTTTGATCATGACCATGTTTATATCTTCCATCTCCAAAGAAAAATTTGTATCTTGTTTTTATTTCTTGATATTGAAACTAGTTAAGATTTAAACAATGAAACTACTATTATTAATAGAAAAAGTGATTGAAAAGTAGATAAATAGATTATAACAAATGTAGAACAAAAACAATACTAAAAGACATAAATAATATCTTTAATGAGAATCTTATATAATATATCATTAAAAAAAATTGTGGTTAGAATCCTTTACTAGATGCCTTCATGCATATCTCAAGATTTCATATGAGGTTAACCCTTGTAAGGAGAATAACTAATCACAAACGTAGAGATATTGCTAGCATGTAAGCAAAAATAGTCCAAATACAAACTATAAAGGTCACTATCATGACCACAATCTCACTGGTACTCAAACTATTTCACAAACACAAAGGATACATTTATATATTATCCTTACGTTTTACATAAATGGGAATAAACTTGTGATAACTTACTACTATATGGCGCTATTGAATTAAGGGAATTTGTAATCTATGTTTTGTTGATGAAAAAACATATTTATAATCAATAGTTTACTTTATTTTGATGCAATCATAAGATAGAAAAATGCAAGATGTGTAAGAACATAAATGAGACTCCAATGATGATATTCTATAAAGAAAATTAAAATAGTAGCGAAATAATTAAAGTAAAGGTTAAGCATGTGTGCATGATATTTTGCTCAATATTTGCATGATCATTGGCATATTAGGTATTTTTCATGATAGCCTTTCATAATCAAGCGGAATTTTGGGTAAAGGTTTTAAAAGAATTTTTTTTACATTATACTACTTTTAAAGAGGTTTTTCAAGTGTGGTTGAGTCTAGTTTTTATGATAAGAATGGTTTTGAGATGGTTGAAAAAGTTAAGAAAACTTTACAAATGTTGGAATTTTTAAAAAACTTGATAAAGTGCATATATTTTCATAAGTCAAGACATTTGGTTTTTTATCTCAATTGAAAGATCTTAGTATTTATAATTACTTTGGGAAGCTTTTAAAACTTGGTTGAATTAGTTATCAAACAAAAGAATTGTTTTGAGTGTTTAAAAATGTTTGGAGTAACTTTGGAAAAGCTTTTATAATATTTAGAAACTATTCGACAAAAGCATCAATTGACCAATACTAGAGATTGGATAACTATTCTAGGGGAATGGTCGATTAGTGGGTTAAAAACTAGGTTTTTGGAAAGTTTGTACAAAAGTTCAATGGCTCTCCTAAATTTCCTAGTGAATGATGCCATTTAGCTTTAATAGTCAACTAGTAAGGCCAAGTGATCAACTAGAGTGTGTTAGAACTACATACTAATTGACCAGTATAGCCAATGGTTAACCAGCGCATCATTACAATGTGTAGTAATAGCTAGTTTCTTTTGTCTAAAGGTTTTATAAGTTCGAGTAACGACTAGATAGGTTTTGTAACAAATTTTTTTATATGAATACATGTTTCTAAGCATGTAAAATAAGCCTTTGGTGATTTAGATTAATTAATTAAGTCCTGGTTGATTAAGAAATCATTGAGAGTTAAAAGAGCATTTTATTACGTTCATTGTGCTTTTCAGCCCTTGAATTTTATGTTGATCAATTAAGAGATTAGATTTATGCATTCTTATTTTAAGGTTGATTTTAAGATCAATGTTAAGGGTTATTCTTCACCCTAAAATAAGATTTTATTATATGACTCTTCACCTTATAAAGTAACATTATATGGGTTCCTCTTCATGTTGAAGGAATATTTTATAAGGTTGCTTTTCACCTTAAATGAAGATTGTTTGTAAGGATTTCTCTTTACCTTATTGAAGAAGATTTAACAATGAAACTTCTAAGTGCATCTTGGAAAGTGAATGTAGGCAAAAAATTATTTGCCATACTGCTACCAAAATTGGTTTACATTTCTCTCCCCTACACTATTTACTTTATGTAATATTTTATTTGTTATTAAATTATATTACCATCATCATCACATTAAAATTGACTTAGGATGTAATTAAATTGTGGTTAGGGACACCATTGATCTTTGGTTTAAGTTTATACCTGGAAGTTTCTAGAACTCTTAATTCACCTAAACCCTGAGTTGCCATTTAGAGCCAACAGTTTTTTTTAATATTTTTCTAACAAAAACAATGAGTAAAGTTCATAATGGAACATTTTGATAATCAATTCGTAAATAAAACCTTTTTTTATGGAAAATATTATCTATAGTGGAAAACTAGGATGAGATTTTTTTCTTATAACTAAAAATATAGATTTATGAGACATTGTTTCTAATTGGCATTTTATTCCCACTAAATTAGTATATATAAAAATTTTTCCAAATTAGAATAAGAATTGGATGCCAATGAAAAGGGATCAGTGTCTTTAAATAGCAACACCATGCATATTTTGTTTTATGCATTAGATAAAAATATATTTTATAAAGTTTTATAATATAAATCGACTCTTGAAATTTGACATGCATTAGAGATTAATCACAAAGTTATCGGTTATGCTAAAGAAGTATAGAGTGCACTTTTGGAAGAAGAGGTGGCAAACATATGCCTTATGGCCATTGAAAATGAGGAGGTACCCTCTTCCTCAAATTCTTTTAATGATGATGATGATTGTAAAGATCTTTCATATAATGAATTAGTTGAATTTTTAGAAATCATAAGCTTAGAAAGCAAGAAAATTTCTTCTAAGCATAATAAAACTTTGAGGCTTTTAGAAGAATGCATACATAAGAATAAAATATTGAAATGAAAATTACATGACATGGTGAAGTGTAGCAGTGTATATGATATAATTAATAATGAGAATGAGGCATTGAAAAAGGAGATAAATACTACCAAACAATCTTTGATAAATTTCAATTAAGTAAGTGAAAATTAAGTTACATGTTAAGAGCCCAAAAGAGTTCCAATGATGGACATAGGATTGGTTTCACTCATAGAAGTACAACATTAAGTGGAAAAACAGTTATTATGAAAAGATTTGCATAAAGAACCAATACATAAGTAAACACATGAGCATATGGCATCATCCTCTAGATTTTCATCTAGAAGTAGAGTTCATGCATTTATGTATGGTAAATAAATCTAGAGTTAGAGTACAATCTCATTATGGTATAAATTGACATAAATTTTATGCGAGGACACAACATCACCCTTATGTATTTAGAACTCATTTTAGACATGATTGTATAATACATACTCAAATTCCACATGTACATGTCTGCAATTATAAGAAAATGCCTTACACACATTTAAATTTTTATTCTTTTCCTATAAGACTATATTGTGATAGCAGAAATAGATATATAAATGTTAACCATAGCAACACGCCTCAAACACATCCAAGGACATTTCATTATCCTAGGAGAGTTATTTTTGAAAGAAAACCTTGGAATGAATATGTATATAAAAATCATAGGACTCATTATCATTTATACAATGCACATTTGACATGTTATTTTAACGTGATTTTATTCATGTAGAGACATTTTATTTTGCTATAAAAAGGTTTTTTAGAAAACTCCTAAGAATATAAGTTGAGAAAGGTTGCCTAAATTAGTATAGCTGCCCAAAATATATTGATTTCTTTGTTTTATAGGTTAATCAAATGGATTTCAAGTGAGAAAGCAATAAATAGGATCTCCAAATATTTAGTGAAAAATGAAATCACTGAGAGTCCTTACATGAGCTAATCAAAAAGCAAGTATTTTTGAACTAAGTGAGGAAAAAATTGAGGTAACATTGGTTTTATATGAAGGAGGTACACATTTACTTCCATATCAATAATATTTGAGACTATTAATTTGGCTTGGCATACATTTTAAGTAAAATGATTTTATGTATATATCTCTAAGAAGCTTTCTCATAACTAAGATAGAATATTTTTTAAAAGAAGTCTCATTTTTTTATTAATATGATTTGAAACTTTCTTCTATGTGTACCTTTCCCATATAAAATTTTAAAAAAAAATTCATGGTGCATAACTTTAGGACGAGTACATCAATTGGTATCCTTTAATTTATATTGCATGTTTTATGGGAGAAATATAATGAAATGAAATGTATTATGTAGGGGATATTGTCTTTGAATGTTTTTTGTGATGTGTGAATTATTTTTGTGATATTTAAATTGAATTTTAAATGCTTGATATGTATTTAGATCTCCTCTATCTTTTATTATCATTACATTGATATATAAAAAAAAGGGGAGAGAATAATGTGATATTAACATATTGCATTAATCAAGAGGATAGAATTTTGTATGATTAGAAGAATGAACAATCTTGTAAAATTATATGTGAATATCCTTTTTAATGATGTTAAGAAAGGGGAACGATATATGATATTAAAGGAAAAGGTATATGACATTAAAAATTTATCATTTTTATGATGCGTGAATTAAGAAAGAGCATGCATATTATTTTAGATAACTTCATAACATATCATTTTCTTTAATATCACATATTTTTATCATAAAAATAGGTGTAGATTGTTAAATCAAGGAAGGTTCTACTTTATATTTTTATAATTGTTTCTAGGCGTTGTAAGTGTTATTTGTGTGTTTAAATATTAGTTAATATGCTTTTTTATATTCTTGCTAATGTCTTCTTTTTTTTATTGATGTTTAATGATGAAGGGTAAGATTTTGATTTTATTTGAGGTGTGGGTTAATGCATTTTTATGGTTAGATGAACAAGAAGTAGTTAAAGAAAAGATAGAGGGAAGTAAAAGAAAAACCAAATTTGGATACCTCTTCAGTGCACAGTCATGTAGATGCATAATCGTACAAGACCCTATTAGGAAGTTTTTGTTACCATCATGCACGAGTGATAGGTAGGATTTTCCAAAACATGCGTCTTACGTGTTTTTAAGTCTAGGAGGATATTTTGGATATAAGAAAATATTAAAAACCCTATGAGCCTCTAAGGAATGTTTGATCTCTCTTCAATTAATGAATAACTTGATATTTATGGATCTATTAGGGTATCAACTCTCATTGTGCAACCTAACACTAATTTTCTAATCCAATCTCTTGATTTGAATAAAGGAGTAAGCACATTAATCAACACAAACACATTACATTGAATCAATAAGATAATGGTTTAACAAAATAATTCAAAAGTAATTCCTAAGAGAAAGTTAGCTACTAGATCTCTCTTCATCTAATTAACAACTTGATGTTTATGGGTTTATTAGGCTATCATTTCCCATTATGCAGCCTAACACTAATTTTCCATCTCATTCTCTCAATTTCAAGCAAGTAGTAAGCACAATAAATATCACAAATATGCATCCATTGAATTAAAAAGATAAAGATTCAACAACATATTTCAAAAGTAATCCCTAAAAGAAAGTCAGCTAGTCATAATGTAAATGAGTTCCTTAATAATCAGATTTCTTATACAAAAAAGTAAAAAATAAAGAAAAGAGGAAACTAGATGAAGCCTAACAATCTTTAACAATAAAATAGCATTTTACCGCTTGACAAATTGAGTTACACTTTGTTTAATTCATTTAATAAAATGGCAATAACTTAAATTAAACTTAACTAGAGAAATCTAACAATTTGACAATAAAGAGAGTACAAACTTAAGAAAAGATTAATAATAGGAATTATTTTTATCTCTATTTTGTCCCCTTCTAACCTTATTGATTCAATTATATAAGACCAAAGATATTCTATAATTTTAGTCACCCTATCTCAAGGTATAACCAAGTTTTCCAATTTGAATAAGAAAGGAATTGATTTGCAATCTCTCAGTCTGTCAAAACTCTTCCCAAATACTTAATTAGTTATAAAGCAATCTTATAGGTAATCAATTAATTGCTTAAGATCTTTCTTAAACTAATTTGTAAACCCTGAAAGCATTAAAGGGGATGAATTGAGTGATTAGAACCTTTTCAAATTATTAAACTAGCCACCTAAAATAAGTTAAAATAAATGCAATCACTAAACCATGATTTAACCTAGAATGATATGGAAATGTGATTGTGATTGGACACATAAAAATTAGCTCAAATTAATCTATCTTTCAAAGCATAATTTAACAATTAATTCGAGACCAACATTTTGACAAGCGTACCGGTCGAATCAAGTAATAAAGTGGAGTATATTTAAGATTCTGAATATCGATCGCATGAGGAAGTTTATAGGATGTAAGTACTAGGTCAATTGGATTACAATTATCTAGAAAACACTCAACTTTATGATTTAAGAAATAAATAAATAAAATCTAATCTAAAAATCCTAGAAAAATTCCAATCTATTATAACAAAGTCACATGTTGCTTTTCCTAAATTATTCAGTTCATCTTTAGTAGTTGATGATTTAATTGATAGGTCAGTGATGCTTAATCTAGAGTCTTCTATAAATCAAAGTAGTGCTATTGGTCCTATCCTAGGGTTTGGTTATGCCTCAGACTTAGGTAATAGGCTTAAAGCTTAGGAATTCTAGTCCCAAATTATCATAATCCAAGACTAGTACCCTCATAATCAACCAATCTTTGATTACTTCATTTATTTAAACCACATTGTTTATTGACTTTTCTAATAACCTAGGTAGAGACTGTCGGATCTTAGATTATCTGAAGACAGTATCCTAAGTGATCAATTCAGGATAGGCATTAAGCATTCAATAAACAAAGATTAATTCACTAATCATGCATTAATCATAAATTAACACAAGTAATCATCCATAAACACATTAAGCATAATAAATTAATTGAAATTAAACATTAAGCATAACAATTGATCAAAGCATATGATAAATATAACTTAAGCAACAATAATTTGATTAATTCAAAATAACAACAATAATACACGAATTTAAGAGTTTGAAATGAACCAAATCACATACCCAGATGCTATTCTAATTCAGAATTATATGCTAGAAGTCCAAACAACCTGAAAAACTTGAATTACAAAAGAAAGAAATGAAAAACAACCTAATACTACTTTGATATGAAAACTAAGGTGTTTTGATCCTAAAACTGATGCCTAAAATGTCTGGGAGAGGTTCCTTTATGTAGGGATTGAGCAATTGCAAGTGGAGGAAGAAGACAAGCCTCAAATGTTAAAGATTTAGGTAAAAAATGGTTGTTACATGTTCATTAATGGCACCTCACCGTCCATTAATGGTACCATGTTCCTTAATAACGGCACCCTGTTCATCCATTAACATGACCCTGTTAGGGTGCCATTTATTGCTGCTAAATTCGAGTAGTAACGGCACTCTCTTAGGTGCTGTTGCGAGGGTGCTGTTACTGGGTGGTAGAGTGCCATTACTCCTTAAGTCAACAATTTCAGCTCCAAATCTTCCAGATTTCAACCCTTGACGTGTTCCTAATTAATTCCAATGTCTGCCAGCACATGGGGGGAGCTCTCTCGATCCTGAAAACAGCAAAAAATATACAAGAAATATGGAGAAGGTGAGAGATCAGATCTGCCAATGGAGAGAGAGTCTTCTTCTCTCACTTTTCAAGCTTTTCCTTAGTTCTAAGCTTCAAACACTTTGTTCTTTGTATTTTATATTGTTTTATGAGTTTCTTAACATTGGAGCTTGTTGTAAAGACTCATATCTGAGTCTACGAATCATTTAAGGGGCTTTCTAAACTTCGATTATATCTTATTTAGTTTCATTTTTCATATTAATCATGGCTGTTATTTTTATGCTTATATCTTTAAATGTTCTTGATTTTTATGCAAGATCTTGATGCATTAAAGCTTGGCTGGGGTTAGATTCAAGTGGGAGTTTAAGAAACATCTAGAATTCTTTCTGGGATTTGTTGTAACATCTAAACTTTATATTTAGGATCATAATTTCAAATCTATCAAAGCATGTTGTATAAATTGCATATCTTATATGTTTTGATGCAAATGTGTGGCTAATCGTTTCTATTACTATGGATTGATGTTTTGATGATTTAAAAGAGTTTCAATGCATGTTTAAATTTTTTTATTTTTCTTGTTGAAGGTCTGAAAGAACCAATTTTAAGCTGGCCACTTAATAACAGTGTTTAAGATAGTTTAAGCATGAGAAATCATCTTAATTTGTTTGAAAAATCAATAAGCAAAACGAATTAATCCTTACATGACCAAACCTGGATTTTTTTGTGAAAATTGGAGTTTTGAGATTAATTTTCTAGAATTCACCTTCTCGAAATTAAAGCCCATTTACTTGATTTTAAAGCTTAACCAAACTTTAGAGAAGATTAAATGGAGACAAAAAAAGAAAAGTCTTAACCATAGATTTGTTTTGATTTTATGAAGGACTTTAATTAGACTTTACATTTGTTTTAAATCTCAAATAGTCAATTATCTAATCCATAGCTAAGTTACACATTTGGTAATGTTCAAAAATTTTCAGAAGAAATTAAAAATCATTTTTGAAGCATTTAAGCCAAGATAGTCTTGTTTAAATAATTTTTAGCTTTTTAATCAAATTGTCTGGATTTTTCCTAAATAATTGTAATATGATCAACTTAGTAATTAAGCAACATATATCCCAGGGATTCGACACTCAGAGTCTAAAAAATTGCTCCACTTTATTATTTTTGCGATAGGTGATTTGCCTTAATTCTGTTGGTTTTCAAAGTAAAATCGTTTCAAAATCATCCAAAGTTTTAAAGTCACCTAACCAACATAACATGTTTTTGGTGCTGTTGCTGGGGAATATTTTGACCTTAATATTAGAAAAATTGGTGTCAATTATTTTATGACTTGTAAAATGTTGTTTTATAATTTTTCTAATTTTTTCTGTAATTATTATTTAGTTGTTTTATATTGTGTGCTTTGTTTGGTTTTTGTTTAGTTTATTTGATTTATTTGATTTTATTTAGTATTTTATTCGAACTTGTATGTATACTCGGGGACACAATCCTGAGCCAATTGAAATGAACTTGAGCACACGTTAAGAAAGAAGAAGAAAGAAGCTAGTGCAACACCATCCGATCCATTAGACATAGGAACCTCGAGTGATGCTGAATTCGAACCAGTTGAAATGAATCCTGAAGAACATGTAGTTGTAGGATCTCACGTAAAGAATAGGGAACCATCCATGATGGAATTAGTTTTAGGGAACTTAGGTAGACTTGTGGCTAGCATTGTGCCGCCCAGAGTCAATGCAAACAACTTTCAAATACTGCATAGCATAATTTCAATGGTTAGGTCATCACAATTTGGAGGTTCAGCTTTAGAAGATCCTAATGAACACTTACAAAATTTCATTGATATTTGTGATCTTTTCAAGAGAAATATGGTCTCTGATGATGCAATTAGACTTAAACTTTTCCCTTTATCGGTTAGAGATAAGGCAAAAGCCTGATTGTCTACACTTCAGTCTGGTTTTATTACTACATGGGACGAATTAATGAAACTGTTCTACCTAAATTCTTCCCACCTGTTAAGATAACCAAAATGAAAACTGAAATTAGTTCGTTCATGTAATACGAGAATGAGAGTCTATACGAGGCATGAGAACGAATTAGAGAGCTGCTTACAAAGTGTCCAAGTCATGGAT
>JAOXYD010098621.1:0-11793 GCA_028565735.1 Pinacopodium congolense | reverse complement strand
TATCTATACATATATACAAGCTATTAGGATGGTCCGACGACACTAAGGTTGGGCTAACCGAAACCCGGTTATGAAAATTTTTCTGACACTTATTTTATTAATTTGGATGTTGCGATTCCATTGGAACGCCTTACTAGGTCATTTGAAATCATTTAATTACTGAAATCATTAATAAATAACCATACTTAGGAAATATTACAACACAATGAGGTTCGGGATCTTACATCAAAATCTATTAATTGATTGTAATTGCCTTAATTTCTTTATTGTTCTCTTTCGCATCTATATTTTTCTATAATCTATCATGGATATTTTCATTGCTTTCATTTTACCTGAATTTTAAGGCCTACTCTTTTAGAGCTTATGGATGTCAAAGATCTAACACTGGCACATGTAAAAGATCACGTACAGGTGACTTACCCCTAGAGAAAAAAAAACCCATTTATGTGCATGGATTAACTTTTAATTCGTAGGGCCAACCAAGATACAGTTTACAGATAAATGATGTTTTGTAATCAAAATAGAAAATATCTAGTTCTATCCAGTTTTATGTGGTTGACACCTTGCTAGAAACATATCATATAGTTGATATATGATTCTTATTTCTCAAGTGAATTTGTATTTTTTTTTGGTACTATAGGAAAAATAAAGAAATTATTGCCCATATAAGCATAATTAGCATATATTTAATACATAGAACTTGTAACTAGAAATGAGTGTAAAAAAAAAGGTTTGAATAATTCCTGGTGAATCCAAGATCGAAAAGCTAGAATTGAGCACTAAAATCAATCAGATAAAGTCAATTTGAACCATGTTGTCAATAGTAGGGGCATTGATATTAACACTGTACAAAGGCCTAGAGATCATCAATAATTCATCACATAATGGTTCAACTGATGTTCTTCTTTTATCTTTGCTATCGAATTGGGTTATTGGTGGCATTTTTATGCAACTTGAGCATTTTGTTTGTCAATGTTATACATTATCCAAGTAAACACTGTCTTTTTTTGCTTGTTATCAACAATTACTTTGCCTTTTACTATACCGGAGAAAGAACTTCTGTTGTTATGTTCAAACTTGTATTATTAAAGACTATCTTAAAGAGCTCATTATTACACTCATTGCTTGCGTCTTTGTAATTGTGCTTTCTGCTGTGGTCCATTTAACTATAAAGAAGACATCATTATTTGGAAGTTAAAGCCTAAAACTGAGGTGCTAGCTATTATATATATATTCAGTAGTATATAAGTTAAGAAAAGAAATACATTCATTATAGGAACAACATAAAACATAGAAAGATTTTATTTTTTAAAAAAAGTAATTTGTGTAATAAAATATCAACGTGTTATTCCATTTGTGTTCATTTTTTGGTTGTCTCACTCATTTACTTAAGCTTTAGGTTTTATTAAATCTAACTCTAGATCCATGAACAGAAGCACTGAAAAAATACATCCTATAGGTTGAGGGCTAATATTTTGGAGTGCATTAATCCTAATAACTTTATTATACTAGACACATGTCATAAGGCCATATTAAAAATGATCTTACATGTAATCAGTCATTAGCAAGGCTTATCAGCCTTCATAAAGATGGTATTTACAATTATTAAGGAAGCTAATCTTTCAAAAAAACTCCCCCCTTTTTGCTATTTTGTCCTTTTAGGTAATTGAATTGCCATTTCGTAGAACAGTGACAAATCTTTACTTATAGAGGATGGTGTTCTTCCATGGGTTGTACAAAATGCCAATAATGAAACTACAACTATAAGGCGCCATATTGAACCTACACTTTGCCACTTGGCAACATGGTAAATGCAAGTCCTTTTTATGTCAATGATATTTATCAATACATGTTACTTTAAAAACTGAATCTTGAAAGTTTCAAAAGTAAACAAAAAAGACATGATTAGTGGAGATGTACTTTTGGATTTTGTTTGAGTCTCCCAACTATATTCTCAAACTTCTTTGTTCAGCATGTTGTCCCCTTATTGATCTTCATATCATGTGACCTTCACAAGGTCCTTGTTTACATGATTCTTATTTCATTTTCCTTGGATGGCAATGAGAGATGGAACAGCTAAACTTTAGATCCACCTTCACAAAGGTCTACAACAAATGGTATTTGCCATACCTAATGCTAATGCCATTGTACTATTTGATCAGATAAAAATGTTAGCACGTATTTGTAAATATTTTGATACAGGTAGATGTAATTGATCATGTACTAATAAGGAAGTAGTTACTCACTTTTATCTGACTATTACTCTATATAATTAGGGAGTTAAGCCCATTGAAGAAAACAACACAATGTTAAGGAGTTGTTTGGTTCATCTTTTTGTTTTTATTTTAATGTGTTTTCATTAATTTTTTTGTTTTTATATTGTTTTTTTTCTTCTGTATTGTATTAATGTGTTGTTTTTTGTACTTTTTTTTTAGTTTTTTGTGTTTAGAAAAACAAAAATCAAAAACTAAAACTTAAAACCTAAGCTTATTTTATTTAACTTTTATTTTTATTTTTTTTCTTTTTTTAAATATAGAAACTAAAAAAATAGTAAAGAAACCTAAAAAAAAGCAAAAAATCTGAAAAAAAAAACACATAAAAACTAATAAAAACATACAAAAATTATAACTAAAAATTAAAACTAACAACAATACCAAACATGTTAGTATTTATCTATATGTTGCAAACGATGACATTCTATTTATTGCATTAAAAGGATTTCTCAAAACTTCATTAATTCAAAGTGTATTAATGATTGCCATTTGTGTATTAAGGAATGTTATAGACCATGTATTTTCACTTAAAAATTATTCCCAACTTTGGATTACTATAGTATAAATAATATCTTTTATTTCACCAACTTTGTTTCATACTTTCCAAAATCATATTAAGGAATAGACCATGTATTTTCACTTAAAAATTATTCCCAACTTTTGATTACTATAGTATAGATAATATCTTTTATTTCACCAATTTTGTTTCATACTTTCCAAAGGCTGCACATTGCATTGCTCCTGTATAATTATTTTATGCAAATGTCGTCGCTTTAACATTTGGTCAAAAGTATGTACTCAATATATTAGCTTACACCAATCATAGTACAATTGTAAATGGATTGTATGCGTTACATGATATAAGTAGTGAGTTCGTACAAAATCATGAAATTGATGTTCAACACTAACTGCAGAATTCCTAATATATACAAGAGTAATACAGCATAATCTTAACTTCTTTTTAATACCCACTGTACAACAACACTCTCATCATAATAATTTCATCCTAAAGTGGAAAAGAACCTAGCTTTTAAAATGTACGTATTCCTTCATGGTTTTCCATTTCTTCCTCATCTCCTTCACTTATCGAATGCATTTCAAAATATCACAATGAAGATGTATTAGTCATGTTTATCTATAAGAGAATGACTGTGACCGTCAATAGAGTAAAGATGTTCTTTTTGCTAAGACATACATTTAGCAACCATATCGTGCAGAGAAATTAAAGCAAATTAGTAGATATAACCCTTCAATCTTCATTTAAAACACAACTGCATGCTAATTCCTTCTTAGAGAAGTGGTGACGCTCACTCCATGAAGAAGCTATATATCCTCATTACATCTACTTAGGATGGTCTGTCATAAAAAAGGCAGTTACAGGTTTCTATTGAATACTTCTACCCCCTTGCAAATGAGAGAGAAATCCCATTGCACATCAATCTAAATGAAGCAAATGGAAACTGGTCCAAATTAACAAACTCCTTCGGCACTTCTGGTCTCTAATGAAGAACCAGGTCCACTACGCCATTAACATCATAATCTACACATTGATCTCTCTTAATGAACCTGCCAGCGACGTATAGAGTAATAATAAGTTGTAGAAACCTTCATATACGATAGCAATAAACCTTGAAAATTTAGATAGGCAAAGACTACGTTGGTCCATCCATGGTTTCTACACAAACGCATTTCCTCAAATTACAAAATCTACTTAAACAACCAAAATCCATTAACACCCACATAACAAAAGATATCATTATTAATCTTACATTCCAACATTTATTTTGACCCGATTTAATTGAACACTAGACCAACACTAACCTTTTCACTCATTTTTGGCCAAAATAAAAAAGGAAATAGAAAAACCATAAAGACTTCTGAATTGAGACTGATTCTTCCTTTCTCGTCATCTAAATGACATAGAATTAAAACACAGAACTACTGCCAATCACTACCTTAAAAAAACCACTATATCACAATCGCTGAAAACCAAACACCGAAGGTGTATTCTTAATTACATAAGAACAAAAATACTCATTTTTACTCTAACATAGAATCCCATTTGGTACAGCAGCCAAAAAGAAGATAAAGTTTCAGTTCATACACCTGTTTCCTGCAATCAAAGTTGGACCTTCGAGACAACATAGCTAAATGAAACAAAATTAAGTGGATATACAGAAATAGAGTTTGAAACATTTCACAAATATGTCCTTTATATCTTTCCATTTTACTTAACTTTTTCAACATTAAACATTGTTGATATCGCAAGTGAGGGTTAGTGAGGGCTCCTTCTAGTTATTTGCGTGTATGTTTGTTCAAAGCAATAACAATTTGTCTAACATATTTATTATATTAAGAGTACTATTGCTTTTTTATAATATAATTAGCAAAACACTTATGTCACTCAAAAATTATGAAGGCTTGATTTTAGATGAAAAATCCTTTAAATTAAATATGTAGCTATAATGTGATATAAAATTATATTATAAATAAATAATCAAGATTACATAATTTGATGTTTGTGAACGCGCATATTTCACATAAATTCATATTTTAAATAGGCTTGAGTAATGTTGAGATGTTTTCACAAGTATAAATTTTTTAAATAGCTTTGATAGCATGATCATTTATTGCTTGATCGTTTGTTCAGATGGTTAATAGAGTATTTGGATGTCTACTGGACCTCATTGATGTTTTTTTTTTTTAGGTAAATAATTTAAATTAAATAAATGCAAAGAGGTTACAAGTCAAAAAGATATATTTGTGCTTAGTAGTAACAGAAAGAAAATAATAAAATTAAATGTGATCTTATAATTGAATTGTAAACTTGATAGTATTTTAAGATTTCACTTTACAATTTTACTATTCTTTAACAGTTGAAAATTTTAATTAATCATTCCAGAGCTACATTCATTGATTAATTTATTTTTAACTTAAAAAAACTAGAAAATTTTAATTAATAAAACTAATATTTTGAATTCAGTCGTGACGTTCTAATAACTGTTAACACGCAATTATTAGGAAAAAGGTTTAGGATATAAGATTTGAAAAGGTTTGAGATTTAGTAGATGTTTAGTTGGATTGTGAATTGTGATTTTATATTGTGATTGTTGTATTTTTATATTAATAATTATATTTTTTTATCAATTTTTATATTGTATTAGTATATTTTTTTAATTAATTTTTATGTTTAAAAAAATTAAAAATTAAAAAAAAACGAAAACTAAAGTAAACGAAACCTTATTAGCAGCTTACGAGTTACTATAAAATATAATTGTTTTATAAAAACACTTACTATATAAAGAAATCAGGAGTTGGGAAAGCATGTATTAAAAGAAAAAACAACACTATATGAGTCAATCGTAACACCCTCAAATTCAGCTGTCAAATCTTCCCCCTCGGGGAAAAGTCAAGTCGTGACAACAACCGCATTTGAATATAGATCGAATGCAGCGTACCTTTTCGGACCGGGAAAGCCGGTGGCCATAAAAATTGTGGAACATCAAGTCCATATCAAAGTTGACAAAAATAGAAAAATACAAAGTTTGGATAATTTCTATTAAAGAAAACTTTGGATAACTTCCTGAACAAATTTGAGCTGCTTCCAAGATATTTAACCTCGTTGCTAGAAGAACATCGAAGCATATCACCCTGATATCAAAATTACAGTCTTTGTAAATTAGAGCGGAAAATTGATGTATGGGTAATTGGCAATTTAAGTTCATTTAGTACATAAATTCACACAATTTTCTGTGCCCAACGTTGTTCTAAAAATGTGGTCAATTCGTACTAACTAAGGTTATAATTGTGTCAAAAATTCAGGTCACGATTATTGATGGAATTAAAAACCTAACAATCGAATTTAACAAAGTCAAAGTCACAAAGATGTTTAGTTGAGCCACGGGACTTGAAAAGACTACTTGTAAATATTTCGTAAGATCCCTTAACCCATATGTAATTATGCAGAAGCAGCATAGCGGAAGACAAAGTGAAGCTTCCGAGATTCATTATTTTCAACAAGTGATTCAAAAGTAAAATTTTAAAACCAATATGTACTTTTGTTCCTCCTCCATAAACGTATTTTGAATTTTAATAAAATAAGAGCCAATATATCTCCCGTAGCACCTACTCCTAACGTAAATTGCTGTCAACTGTATCTCTTTTTGGTACAACCGAAAATGAATGGTATCTGCATTATCCTCATCACCAACATACCGTAATATTCTCTCTGTAATAATTGATCGATTCTCATGATGATTTGGTTCATAGTGCGATCAATATATTAAAATATTTTATAAAGAAGATAAGGATTGATAGTCAGACTTATCAAAAGACCTAGCGCAGCCATATCTGAAGAGTTGGCTGAAAATTGAAACAAGTACTACTAGTTTTCTGTTTGGAAATGATTTGATTTTTAAATTTAATTTTTAAATTTTTTAAATATAAAAATTAATAAAGAATATTATAAAAATTGAAAAAAAATAATTTTAATAAAGTACAGAAATCAAGACAGATAACAAAAATCTATAAAAATATACAAAACTCAATACAAAAATATAACATCTACAACTAAAAATCACAACTAAAAACGCAATCAAACGGTCCCTAAATGAGTGATTAACAGCAGCTAAAAGTGGTTAGTCATGATAAGTGATGACATGTAGCGGTAAACGAATGCCGGGTGAAAGTAAAATGGAGTGGAAAGGAATACAATCCGTCAACCACGTCTTGCAAAGAAGAAAATTGAGTTTCTTAAAGGGATATTTAGTTGGGTTGTGAATTATGATTTTTTATTGTAGTTATTGTATTTTTTATATTGATTATTGTGTTTTTTTATCGATTTTTGTGCTGTATTAGAGTATTTTCTTTATCGATTTTTATATTTAGAAAAACAGAAAATCAAAACTAAAAACAAAAACTAATCTAAACATAAAACCTTAGCCGTCAACAAAGCGGCCTCATCTTTCTGTTTATATTGTTGAAATTTTGGAATGTGATTTTATTTATATGTAGAGTGAAAAATATATAATTTTATGATGTTTTTAAAAGGTCAGATCGCCTTAATTCTTTAATATAGCGAATTAATATCATACATTATTATATACTCTTATTTCTCTTTTATGATTTACCTCAAATTAGTTATTATAGTTGTATATTTGTCCATTCTCTAATAATATTCACATAAATAAAATTAAGATAACTCTACAAGTAGAGTATAAAGTCTAAGCATATTTATAACATAGTATAGACCTTTTAATAATTTAACTTAAATATATTTTAATTTTAATTAAAATAAAAAATATTAATTTAAATTACTAATTTAAGGTCTCAACAAGAATTAATATCTAATATTAGTCCTTATTTATCAAGTACCTTATATTTAACTTTAAAATTTATAAAATTTTACAATCAAATCTAACATGATTAAATTATCTTTTCTCTTTCAGTGTGTGTGAATAATTAGTTCCTAAATATGTTAGTAATGAATATAAATTATAATCTTAAACTATATTTATGATTAAATAAATTAAACTTCTCTATTTATTTTTAATTTTCTAAATAAATAATTTATATGAATAAATCAAGATTGGTATCTAGTAACACATTACTAACACCTAAATACTAGAAATATTAAAGTAATATTGACTTAAAGACATAAATGATTTTTCTTCATATAATTCAATTCTTTCATTATAAAATGTTTTGATTAAATATAAATATAAAATTAATGCTTATTATATTTTATTCGGATCTTATTAATTTGGTGACATTAATAATTAATTCTTTTAATTATATTTAAAAACTAATGTCAAAGTGTCATTCCACTTTCAAGAAAATTTTTCAAATCAGTATTATTCGAGAACAATTAACATTTTCTTTAATTACTTAGAGTGACAAAATTTATATTGAATACAAAAGGGCTTGTTGTTGATGGTTGGTTTAAGTCTAATTATCTAAATTAATTATCTAATTAAACAATTAAAACACACATTCTTAAATCAATTTCAAAACCAATAAGTACGGCAAGTATACTAGTCAACAAGTAATAAAGTGGAGTATTTTTATGACTCTAGAATGTTAAACCCATAGGGAAAGTTAATAACTACTAGGTTTTAGATTAAAATTATCTAAAGAGCTCAATATTGCTAAAGAAAAAGTTAAATCAACTAAATTAACATAAAAACTTCCAAACGTTGCAATGGATTCCAAATTGCCTAAGAATTGCCAAATTGATTGATTAGGTAAGGATTAGGCTTTAAATGACTTAATTAAGTTATGGATTAGATGGAATGTCTAATATAGGGTCTTTACTAATTTAATACAATACTATGATTAAAACAATGCCTTATCTCTAATTATCCTAAATTAAAGTTTAGTCATTCATCAATTTTAGGCATTAAGCTTAAGGTTCAAGAAGTTCTAATTCTAAAATCCATCTTTTAAGACTAGTGCCTTAATGATTAACCAAAGTTTGGTCATTCATTAACTAAAATCATGTTGTTTACTATTTTGTCTTTTAAATAATTAAGGTAGATAACTATTAGATCTTTAATCATCTTACATCTCACCTTAAGTGGTCAATTTAAGTTAAGCGTTAAGAGCTCAAGATAAACAAAGATCATTATCCAACATATTATTAAAAACAAAAGCAATCCATTTAACAACTTATCCTTAGTAAGAAACCATATTAAAATATCATATATAACTAAGAAAATTTTCAAATTCAAACATTCAGTATGTTCTTAAATATATATGAACAAAGAAAATGAAATAAGTGAAATAAAAGGGTTTAAATTGCACCAAATGATGCTTCAAAGTGATACACAACCTTCAATCACCTTTAAAAACTCTTGAAAATCTTTAAAACTACCTGAAATTATATAAAAATAAAGCTGGAAAATAAAACAAAAAGGAAATCCTAACCTAAAGGAAGACAAGAGAAAAACCTAAGATAAATCTAATCGAAGCTACTTAAATCTCTGCTTTTTCTCTGCGAATTGAGTTCTCTGCCTTCTCTTATATGTCTCCTGTAGGTCGAAAACAAGTGAACCAAGTTGCAACTAATAAGGAGAAAAATCCAATTGGAAACATCTCGATTGCTACTTAAATAGCGATTGAAAGGGAGTTAAACGACACTGTTTTACTACTGTCGTTCAACACTAAAAGCTAACTTAAACTTAGTTGGTAGGAGTTAAACGGTGGATGTAACCAAACCCATGTTTAACTCCATTTCTGCTCCATTTTGTATCCTTTCTTCAATCTTTCTCATCAATTTGATGTTAAACTGCAATATAAACATTTCCAACTAATAATCAACCATTTAAACATCAAAATATCGGTAAATTAACCTCAAAAAATCATGAAAAATCATATGAAATAAAATCCTATCAATTCCCTAACATTTAAGTATTTTCTTATTTTCAATCAAATGAATTCATTATTAAATTCAAAATAACATATAACCATAGGAAAAATAAACAATCTATCAAACCATATCATTGAAATTTTTTCTTAATCATTTAATCATCAAGCAAATCATCAAGATGTTATATGATTAATTAAGCATGAAAATTAACAAAAAACTTAAAATAACTTCATAGTTGTTCAAATTTTAACCCAATTTGCTTAAGTTATTTTCAAATATAAAAGAAACATTTCCAAAGCAAAATAAATCAACTTTGAACTAAAATTAAATCTTTTATTCTTTAAGTACAATCATAAAACAATAATGTGCTTTTATGACTTGATTAAAAGGTTATTCAATCTTTTGATGCAAGGATGAAAATTTTGTTGTAAACATTTCTAATTACTCAATTAAGTCACCTCACATTAACTCGCTACTAATACCACTCTTTAACTTCGACCAATTGGTTCGAAGCTAGTGAAGTGAATGAAAATAAGCTCACTTTTTACTTTTTCACACCTTTTCTTTTCTTTTTCTTTTCATTTTATTTGGAATTTGATTTTTGATTAAAATAAAATATGAAAATGTCTAAAAGAAGTTCCAAATCACTTTGGAATATACATTTTATACTTAGAAAATTTTAATGCTCATCAAGTATCAATTATCCAAAATATGAAATAATCTAAGTTAAATGTTAGTGAACATGATTAATTAAAAATATAACATCTTAAATCATAAAAACAATCAAAATCAAAAGGAAAAATGCCAATGATATGCATCAAAATAAAAAAATATTTTTCTATGAATCATAAATTATGTTGAAAAAGATGATAAAATGATGAACTTTAAGACAAATAAACATAAGTGTGAAACAATCTATTCCCTCCCCCACACTTAACTGAACATTATCCTTAATGTTCATAAAATCAAAAATAAACCATAAAAAGGAGAGATAAAGGAAGGAAAGCACTCGGATAAGAACAATAAGCTTGGTTAACGCTCCGTCAAAGTAACATTAAAATTAGATCATTGCTTGCATCAACTAGAAATGATAAATAGAAAATGAAACCACCAGAAGACAATAATGGTAAAAACATACTATAGACATATATGAATATAGTATCAAAATACATTATGATGTAAATATAGAACAGAAAACCTTCAAGAAAGAAATAAGCAACCAAAATACAACTAAATAAAATGAAAACAACTAGAAACAAACATTGAAACAAAAAACAAAAGCAGTTGTCCATGAACAAAATGTGTAATGAGAAACAACTCTGTCTACTAACATGCCCCTACCCTCTCTAGAGGAAAATAAAGAACGTGAAGCAATGTTTTTTTTTTCTTAATCACATAGTTAAATTACGGGTGTTTGTGACTTAAACGACATTGTTTAGGTGTCACCATTTAGGTTTTCAAAAAGGGTAAAATGGCAGTTTAGAGGGGTTAAACCCCGCCATTTAAGACATGTTGTTTAGCTCTCCCAATTGCACTTCTAAAGGAGAAATTTTACATAAAACTTCACAAATTAAATCCCAATTCAAGTCCTAATATTTCCAAAATGATTAAACACAAAATTTGAACATGAACAAAGCTAGAAAGCACGTAAAACACACTAACATTAAATTAAACTAGACCAAACTCACTTAAATAAAAGACTTATATTAAAAAGAAGACTTAAACTTTTAAAAGGAGTAACTAACACACTAAATTAAACTTAAATAAACACATAAAAAGGAAACTAGAAAGGAAACAAACTAAGCCTAAATAAAAAAAATAAAAGAAAGACACATTGAGAACACATGTAATCAAGAGATTTAAAACAAACAGAACTTACACACATTAAAAATAAGTAAATACTTAATAAAGGATTTTTAAAACACCATAAATAAAATCAAATTAAAACACACTAGGCTCTAAATAAGAATGCCCAAAAGAGGATTTTAAAATAAATACAAAATAAACACACCAAAAGGACTAAGGAATTAAGAATTGAAACAACACTCCAAAAGCACACTTACTAAGGGCTTGTTTGGTATGGTTTTTAAATTGTGTTTTGGTTTTTTGTTTTGTTAAACACAAAAATCAAAAAATACAACACACTAATACAGT
>JAOXYD010098611.1:0-11793 GCA_028565735.1 Pinacopodium congolense | reverse complement strand
TATGAAATTTTTGTCCCAATTTTTTTAATATAAATATTATGAATATAAATATACATTTTAGATTTAATTTAATTAGATTTATCAATTAATAATTTTTTAGTTATAATAAATAAATAAATTGGAGTTAATTTAAGGCATAACTAAAAAAATATTATTAATACTTAGTTATAAATTTATATGTATAGTGAAGTAGAAATATAGACATATATCTCATTTAGTAATTTATCATAAGACTCTATTGCATTTTTCTTTTTTTTCAAATACCCCCTATATTTTAATAAAATTATTAATGTACCCTCTACCATATCAGTTGGCACATCACTTGCCATGTCACTTGCCACATCAGTACCTCTACACAGTCATCATGTTACATTAGTATAACACCACATCAACCGCTACATTAGCTGCCATGTCAGCGAGTAAAGTTCCAGGGGGTTAATTGATTATTTTACTAAAAAAAAAGAGGTCTAGTAAATTTGTTAAAATACACGGGATATTTGATAATTTACGAAAAACTAGGGCGTTGATGTGACGACTATGTTGAGGTGGTTATTAACGTGACAGGATGACTATGTAGAGTGCTGACGTGAGAAGATGAATGTGCAGAGATGTTGACATGATGGTCACATGACAAGTGACGTAACAACTGACATAGTAGGGGGAACATTAATAATTTTACTAAAAAACCAAAGGTGTTTGAAAAAAATAAAAAATATAAAGGGGTCCTATGATAATTAATAAAATGAGATATATTTCAATATTTCTACTTTACTATACACATGAATTCATAAATAAATAATTAATAATATTTTTTTAGTTATACCTTAAATTAACTCCAATTCATTTATTTATTTATTAGTTATAACAAATTAATTAATTGATAACTCTAATTAAATTAAATCTAAAATATATATTTATATTAATAACACTTATATTAAAAGTAATCTTGGTATAAAAATTTCACAATTTCTCTAATTAAAATAACCATTTCAATAAGATATATTTCAATATTTCTATTTCACTATACATATAAATTCATAAATAATTAATTAAAAATCTTTTTTAGTTATACCTTAAATTAACTCTAATTAAGTAATTTATTAATTAGTTATAACTAAAAAATTATAATTGATAACTCCAATTAAATTAAATCTAAAATTTATATTTATATTCATAATACTTTTATTAAAAATAATCTTATGATAAAAATTTCATAATTTTGAATAATTAAAGTAACTATTTCAATGAGATATATTTTAATATTTCTACGTCACTATACAAATGAATTTATAAATAATCAATTAATAATATTTTTTAGTTATTCCTTAAATTAACTCCAATTAATTTACTTATCAATTAGTTATGACTAAAAAAATTATAATTGATTCCTCCAATTAAATTAAATCTAATATATATTTATTAATAATGTCTTCAATCGTTGATAATGAAAATTGTTGTGTATTTTACGGTTAGTCTCTTGAGTTTGGGAAAACTGGGTTCCCGCATGGATCAAGAATCGATAGAGGTTCAACATAGATGGTAGGATGTGACTCCTTTCCCATGACATTAGAGGTGGGTGAAGGTTTCGGAGTTGTCATTTTGAATAGCTTTCATTTAATTGTTTGATTGTTCTGTTGATCTTGGTTGTTAGTATTCATATCGTTAGTGTGTGTCTTGCTTTGTTGTACTTCATTGGGCTCCATGAAATTGGAGAACTTTTTCTTAATGTCATGATACTCTTTTTAAAGTAAGAATGCATTTGCCCATCGTGTTGCTAGTTCGACCTCCTCTGGTTTAGAAGCCAACATTTCCAAGATCTTCATCCTCTTCTTTTTTAGTAGTAGCACCTTCTAATTTAATGGCAAATGCATGTATGTAGCCTGAGTGTCAGAGGACACTGTTGATGTCGTTAGGTCATAATGTGCCCTTGTCATGCTGTCATGCTCTGTCCCTGAAGTAACATGTCCCTTTCATTTGTTTGCGATTTGTATGCTTCGTTTGACTTGCAGACGTAGAAGTTAAATCCTTTTTATAGATTATACCATAGGGAAACTACATTCTTACATTATCTAAAAGTTCACCTTCTGTTTTAAATGCTACCCCTTTGCAGCATCTAGAAATGATTGGTAAAAGTGAATGTCGGTTGAGCCATTGCACCATCTTTATCCCCTTCACCAGCATAAATATTTAGTTTAGGTTAATTGAAAAGAGAGAGAGAGAGAGAGAGAGAGAGAGAGAGAGACCAATGAATGTACAGATGTTTTATAGCCATGTATGCATACCATTGGAACCATATTCCTGTGTTGGAGGATCCCCCATTTTTGCTCGAAACATCACAACATTGAAGAGTACAGTAGTGCGTACAAAAAAGTGAAGTTAGAGGATCCTTCAATAAAGAGAATACATAATGAAGGTAACCTCTGCAAAGGTAGCTAAGGTTGGCGACAGGCGGATGAAGGTGACTGTATGCATTTTCAATATATTGAAAAACCCTGAAACTAGTGAATAAAGTTGTGGGGAATGGTGCACGTCATATAAAATGTGAAAAGGCGGCTCAAAGAGTACTTTAGTTGCCTATGTTGCATGTTTTCTGAAGATAAGAACCGTGTCATTTAAATTGGTTGAAAAGGCGAAAACATGTTTTATATTTAGGGCAACAGTATGAAACGACCCCGTTTTATCAGTAGTGATAGTATAACTTTAGCCTTACGATACGACAACATTCGTTATGTGTCTCAAATAACCATTTAGTGGTTAAGACTAAGTAGGTGATGCCCTTGTATGTTCCCTTGAACAACTTCATCATTTTTCCTTTGTTAAGTAACATTTATAAGGTGGAATAGTTGTATGAAATGTATGTTCACAAACTATATGATAGTTTCATTGTTTATTTGATTTGAAAATCTCGATTGGGAATGTACATAATGCAAGTGTTATTGATGTTAGCTTAGGTACTTGGCAAATGCTAAAAAAAAAAAGTGGTTATAATGCTAGGATATTTTGAAGGTTTAACACTTTTAAATTCACAAACTCGAAATGAAGGAAGTAAATACTCGGCCGAACTTCATGGTTTGTTTCATCCATTCTGAACATGACTAAAATTTTTGTTTATTCTAGCGAAAGGGTACTAAATTGAATGTATTCATTAAGTTGATCAATACAATACATAAGATGAAAATGAATTTTAAGTATTATGACATTTATAGTAAAAAATTGTAATGTATCCCAACAATAAGGTAACTGAATTAAATATGTCGTGCTATTTTCTTTCAATCACATCCTTATCCCTTTGTTATGTTTTAGTATAGAGTCCTTTAAATATGCTCATGTAGTATATCTAAGAAACAGAAGAGGAATAGTAATGCAAAAGAAGATACGAATGCATCGGGGGAAGGAAAAATACTGAGTTGCTTATGCATTTTGAAGGAAGATTCTCAGCATGTCTAAGTCACCGAGATTAACAAAGTACTGGGAGATACAAAGTCGTGATGGTGAGTAGAGCTTACTTAGTTGTATGGTATTAAGTATATAGGCACCCGTGCACATGTGACAAAGATGAACATAAAAGTAGTATTAACAATATATGCATCTTTCTTAGAATTGACTCTCGTTGAACAATATGTTGGCATTTTATTCCTTTTATGGATTGAAATAAGGATATAAGGACTAGCATTCCTCGATGACCCTTAAATGTAATGTAATAAGGAATCTATGTAGAGCAAAATGATGTGATTAAGTTCTTGTTGGTGAAATTGGATAGGGCATGAGGTCTTGTGGAATTGGGTATAAAGTGACACAATAGAACGGGGGACATTGTGCTTCATCCTATCATGATGGGAGATGATGATAGGAAATTGACATTGACACAAAGGCTATGAGCAATGATTCTTATAAAGTAACTATGATTAGTGTTGTAGTTCTATGATATTGTAGAATGCATACATGAAAACTTATAATATCACATTTACAATTGATATGGTATTGTGTCAGTAATAGAGAAGGTTAGTCGCAAAATTCCATGGTTAACACAATTTTTCCAATAACATTATTGAACAAGGTAATTGATGTAAGAACCATGATGTCTTCAGTGTAGATGAAATTGAGGTTGTAAAGTGATATCACTTTGTAACACACAAGTTGATTTTTCGCGTATCTCATAAGAGGTACACTCGTCATAATAATGAAAGAAAATTTAAAGTTGAGCATATGTTTGGAATGAGTGGGTAACAAATACAAAGTAATGTAACGTGGAATTTTGATAGGGTGACATTATGACATTTAGAAATCCATTAGTTTTAGGAAAAAAGCCATAGTGCAGTATGTTGGACTAATGGTCTATTATGCTTTCATTCTAATACTATGAACGAATGGCCATTGTGTTGATAACTGATATTATGATCCAAAATTGTTTGGAATGATATACTGGTAAACCCCGATTGATCCTTGTAATCATGATGTCAACAATACTGCATACAAAATATATGATTCACTTCGTGGATGATAATCGTGCTAAATTACTGATGGAGTAGTTGGTGTAATGAGTATAACATTAAATTTGTACTAACTGTGATATCGCCTAAGTACTATCTTATTTCAACAGTGTGGAAGAGAAAATGACAAGATGTTACTTAATGAAATTTTTTAGGGCTAGAAGATAGGGAGTTATATATGATCATGTAACGTTTATGAAGTTAAATTACATGTAAGAACTTGGTTAAAGACCATGTATAGGAGACTTGTTACAGCATGTTGGTAGGTTAGCATTATGGCACTGTACATTAATTGGGTGACGTATAGATGTCGGAGGGTGGTTATGTAATTTCACACCTGACAAGAAACTTCTAGAGGAATCCTCGTATTATATAGTGGGAGCCATATTTATTGGTACTGTTCATTTAGGCATAGTATTTTTTGTTTAATACTTAAGCGTGGGTGTTTTAGGATATCAGTGGTGAACTACGCACTATTATTTTAGGATGTTGACGGTGAACAAGGTAATGTCCATATATATATTTTTCATTTATTGGATTATTATTATCACAACTGCGTATAACATTTAGGGTTTAAAAAGCTTGATTATGGTTCAGTTTACGGGAGACTTCATAGAAGATATTCATAGGACCATTACTTTAAAGTTAAGAGTTCCGATGGTGAACGTTAATGTGTGTGTAGGACATTTGCAAATGTCTGTGTTATGAATATTTGGTTTCTTTCTTATCAAGCATTGTAACTAAAGTGGGAATCATGTATAGTACCTTCTGTTTCAATTGGTTCCTTTTTTGGGCACCAGGTTTAGGTGTATTTTCAAAGGATTTGTCCAATCTATGAAGTTACTGACCCACCTATATCAATGGATCTCGTTTGAACTCCGGATATGGTAAGATGGCATTGAACAGGCTTGTATATAGTATTTATATAGTCTTCTTCGATAGAAAATACATGAATGATCTCTGTTGTTATGTAGTAAGATATATTGATTTTTGCTTTGTTGATGTGCATATGTTAACAACTTAGTCACCGTATTAGGTGGTTTTCATTATGCTTATAATGTGGTGATGTAGTATAGTTTTGCGTTTATTTGTTGAGTTTTATTAAGATATACATGTTCAAACATATGAACAATTTTTTTTCTTTAATGTATTAAATTAATCTACATGATATACCAGGTTTTGACAATAGTTGTATATTGTAATCTATGATAATGCTTGTTCTGCAATTATTTTGAATTTGGGAAGAGAATGTAGTAGGTGTTAAGAAAAACAAGTATGCTATATACATGCATTCATATATACATCCCAAATATATGCATTCTTGTTAAGTGTAGTACGCGTTAGCAATGGTTGTATTGTACACAAGCAATTATGTTTGAAACCAAGTTGTATGCCCTTGCGAATAATGTAGTAGGCATTAAGAATGGTTGTATGGTATATATATGCATTTATGTGTGCATCCCAAATGTAGCATTATTTCACAGTGTAGTACCAGATAACAATGATTGTATGTTGTACACATGAAATTATTTTTGTAACCAAGTGTATGGAATTAGTGCACATAATGTAGTAGGTGTTAACAATGGTTGTAATGTTATGTACGTGGCATTATGTTGGCAGGTCAAAAAAAAGAAGTAAGGTACTCAATCTTGGATGAAAACTTCTGCCAGGAGCAGAGGTCATGGCCTTCAAGGGGATAAACAAGGGGATGCGCAGGTTGGTGATGTGTTGTTGCATAAGGACATTAGTTTTTTTCCTGTACAAATGTTCTGTTCCATGTGTTATGTAATTCATGTAATGGTTGGACTAAAAACTGTCGTTTATTGTAATTAATAACCTATGACACTGTGTTATAGGCATTACAAAAGAAGTAAGGATATATAGATGTGAAACAGATGAAATCGAGTAGTCATGTACATAGTAGTCAACATCGTAAAAGGGTAAATAGTTAACAATTGCTATTCGATCACGATATTAACTTTTTAATGGTAGCAGTTATCTAACTTATGCTCACATTCAATGTCTCCAGGTTTGTCAAATGTGTTATGGAGGTAAAGTATATAACATGATTCGCACACTCATCAAATAGTAGGTACAGTGAGTGCATGATATGAGCTTTGGTCAAATGCTAGAAATGCAACAGTTCAGCATATGTACAGATTTGTGTTAATGGTTGTGCACGTGCTTCGATCCGGGTGAATTAACCTTGACCATTAGGGATGGGCTGTATGAGGAGATTTGGAATGATGATGTCAGAAGAATTTTAGGGGTACCAAACAATCCTTGACACGTACTAAATAAAGGATTAAAATCTAAGCTTCATTTACTTCATAATGAATATGAAGTGAAAGAGAAAAAGATTGAAAGCAAACTTGTTCTTGAAAAATTAAAAGATACTAATTGTGAGGAATCTTTTCATAAGCATTTCTTACTATATGTGTTGGGGGTGTTCTTGTAACCTAGTGTGTCATACGGGATAAGTGCTAAATCTACTGAGCAGTTTGACTCAAGTTCATGACTATAAAAAGATGGCCTGGGCTCATTTCTTATTGAGATACTTTTGTAGACATGCGATAAGATTTCATGAAACTCTTCATGAGAAGGGGTTTTCCCTATGTAAGGGAGGTTGCGTCGTTATCTTGATGGTGAGTTATTTGTAAAATTTTTTATATTTTGATGTTATATTTGTTTGTAGGTTTTGTTAAATAAACATATTTGTGTGTACAGATTTTTTACTTAGATAGGTTGCAAATTAATCTTCCACTCAAGTGGGGAATGCTGCTCGTATAACTGATTGGGACAAAGTTGCAATTAAATAGGCAATGGACTTGGATAGCACTAGAGCACATCAATATAGAAAAGCAAAGGTTATATATTGCATCTTTATTACTGAATTCGCTTTATTTGCTTAACAATTCTTGTAGACATAGCATTAGTTATATACACAAGTTAATTTTAATAGACATGGTCATTACGTTACAGTGAATAACACCCAATTAGGCGTGATAGTGGGTGGGAGAAAAACTGGGAAGTATGGCACCCATAATTCAAGGTATGCCATAGATATACTTATGCATTATGACAAAATGCCAAATGCTCTAACTCATTTATGTGTGACATCTATTGGCTATATGTAATAGGATAATAATTATCTTCCTGTGTTTGTGCAGATGGTAAATGGTCAGAGAACCTGTGATACACCTAACATAAATAAATAGGATGTAGAGACACATTTTATAAATTGTGAGAAAGAGGTGGAGAAGGCTGGTTTGGAGGAGTAGGTCCCAGTGAATGATGTTAGAAATGGAACAAAAGAAGACATTCATGTTGTTGATGTCACTTCTAAAGGTTTGGTAGTGACTAAGTCCTCTGAGAAGGGTTGTTTACGGAGCCAACAAGATAGAAAAAATATGTCAAAGGTTTGTGTGTAAAATGGACAACAAGAGAGTTAATCTGCTTTATATAATCAATGAGAATTTAAACAAGTTATGAAGCTTATTGAATACACAATAACTCGTTGAAGAGATGAAGCCTACTGACCCTGGTATAGAGACTGTAGGACCTCCAAGTGAGCTTGGGATGATAGAAGTTAATTTTGGACCTTGTGTTGGGTAAAGGAAGACAATGGCTAAAATTGTAAACTTATTAATGCTTTGCTTGTAGTTTTTACAGTGCATGCTATAATGTAATGTTTATCTAATACTCAATGTGTGCTACAGTCTAAGAGGAAAGGTCTCACCCCAGTATTAGGGGTTGAAGATTTAACTGTTGAACCTTTAGTTTGTAGTTTAAACTCTATTTATGTGATATATCTGCGTAGGGACACTAAATTGAGCATAAGGTAAGTTATTCAATAATTTCATCAGTCTATTTTCACTTGTTGATGGATGGATTCGTTATGTTAACATGAATAATATTGATTTCCATGTGTCCAATGATTATGCAAAAGCAACGACGTTCAAGTTATTGGAAATGCACGATGCCACGTGATGTTTAGTGATGTGTTAATCTACTTCATTGCCAGATCTGTAGTCAATGACATAGTATGTATACCTCATGAAATGGTTGGCACATTCGTGGAACTCAGGACTCGTTATTCATAAGAAAATCAATTAGGCGATGCTGATTTATATTTACAATAAGTTTGTAGTTTATTGGGGATTTGCATTAATAGTCCTACTGGAAAGTGCAGCAACACCTATACCATCGCGTTCTATTATCTACATCATGGATGTATTGTTCGCAATACGTGAGGTTTTAAAGATTAGCTATCGTGTAGTTTATGTTATTAGGTTGATTGACCTATATTATTTAAACTTGCGTACAGAGAGTCATGCATTCAACTTATAGAGAGAAGGCAAGGAAGTTCCTGATAAACCCTGACATACTTCCTATTGTCGAGATGTATATAATAATGATGGAAAAGGATCAACGGTTTGACATTAACTATCTAGGTAAAGTGAACCATTGAATTCAGTGTAAATACATGTTTTTAATTCGTCTAATGCATGTTTTCTAGGGTATGTAATAGTTGTTCATATTTTTATGTGCGTACTGTCAATTTCTTCTAGATAATGATTCCAGTCTACATTGAATGTCACTGGTGATGTTGTTGTATTGATGTTGGCACAAGGGAGATAAGGATCTTCAACTCATATATAACCACATTGAGTGATAAAGAAGAATTTTGTAGGGAAATGGTGGGAAAATGGGTAGTTGTTTTATTTGAGAGTTGTCTTAGCAACCCCACTGTCAAACTTCATATTTAATGTAATTGAACTTTTTTTTGCTTTTTCCGTAGGTCCAAGTAGTGTCAAGGATATTAATGTCTATAGGGTTAACAAGGAAATTCATAAAGTTATAGTGGAAATGGGAAGTGTCTACATCTTGTAATTTTCCCAAATAAGCTTATAAGTATTTACGCATCAATGCATTTTTGTAATTTAACATTCGATACTCTAACATACATCTGATACCATAGTGAGTTTGTGTAATTATGAAGGAGTAATGAATTAAATGGAGTTTCCAAAACTCTTATGTGCATAGAGAGGACAGTGATGTCTACATGTGATGTTGTTTTGCATTGTGGAGGGGAGATTACAACGTTGAGCATAAGATTATGGTATGTTGTGATTACATCTATAGTCAAAATCTGATTTTAGTTTGAATTGCCTCTAATCAGTTGGATTATTGCAATGTGAAGATCCTACGACATTGTGTTCACATTTCTGCGAGAGGTTAATGGGAAGTGAATTTAATACGCTTTAACATATGATCCAGTGCACGGTTTTCAGGGGTTCGCATTGAGCAAATTAGGGTACTATCTACTTATTGCAGTAATAGTGTTGTGTGTATAGACTATCAATATACAGTATGTATGAGTAACAGAATGGTTATGTGTTTGGTTTTATGACAATGACTTTAGCTTTTAATGAATTGATTGATTGGCATTCGTTGTTAGTTTATTCCATAAATATTCTTTAATACTTCATCAACATAGATAATTTTGAAAGGGACTACTAGATGGATTGTATTTGTTTTTTTTTTCTCGATGTCTCTATTTGGTATTGCAGTGTGTCAGTTAATTTTGAATGGGTTGGTTATGTGGAGTTCATACATTGTGTTAGTTTTACGAATCTAATGAATAGTGCATCTTTACAGTTCATTTAATCAAGTTTTAAACGTATGGCATTTGTTATGTATCGGATGGATGTATATGATTAGTACTACATCTTCGTAGCTTATATCTAGTAGGTTATTTGTATCAGATTCATTCTTTGTTTATAGGACGTGTCAACCTAGTAGTTCAACTTTACTAATCATTTTAAATGGGTCGGATGCATTGATTTGATGCTTTATTTGTTCAACATGTAGCATAAGTTAACACACCGAAAAGAAGAATGCAATGTCCATTTCAACAAAATGTTGTTAGGTCCAATGTTTTGAATATGTCATATAAAGTCTCATGTTAATGTTCATACCAAATGTTTATGTTACAATTTTTTTGTATAAAGGCATGAAGTCAGTAAAAGTCGTTCATAAACATTGAAATAGATTAAACATTTCAATTCCATAAGTAGTATTGCAATATCATGTATATAATCTTTTCCATCGTCGAGGTCGACAAAATGCATATTGAGTATGCCGCCTATACAAATTAAACTCCTTAAGAGCCTATAAAATACAATAAAATGAAACTGCCCCACTTCCTATTAACCCTTCAAAATGGTTCGGTGATATTTCTTATGCCAAAGAAAATAAAGGTAATTCCCAGAGGGATGTTTAATCAAGACACCATAACCCCTAATGAAGTGGTCATTTTCATTGGTGTTTTTATCATCATTGCTTACTATGACTTCTATCTTCTATTTCTTTTTCATCTCCTCATCATCATCAATTGCACATCGCTTGTTATTTCTACCAGTTGATGATATCTTCACTTTGTTCAGGGTAGAGAAATAGTGCATACACCAACACTAATGACCTACTACTGTTAACAAATATATCTACCACTTGGTGCACACGAGCAAAGTATTATGATATCAATGAAAACCTAGATTCTGTACCAAAACTAAATAGAGATAATGAACCTCGGCCTTCATCAACTCGTTTTCCTTTAATAAGTAGTCGTATTTTATAGTTAGCAACTGCATTTGGAACTTCAACTGTCTCACGTACTTCCTCACAATAGCATCTGCAATGTCTATTTAAACATATACTAATCATTATGTTGGCTGTAACAAGTTGGATTCGCTAATGGTTAAAGAAGAATATAACAAGTGTTTTGATTAACATAATAACTTGGCATGTCCTTATTAGTGAACGCCTTCTTTCTTGATGAAGAACAACCTTTTGATTTTGGCATGTTTTATAAAGCCGTTGTCAAGTTTTCCCAATATCAGCTGGAGGATACAACGGTCAATAACTATTAGAGCAATATGAATGTAAAACCTATAGAATATATGGACAAACAACTGACGTTCCACAATTAAGGAGGGAAATAATCATGTCAGTTATTGCCAACATTGCGTTGACAACAATAAACACCTTCCCCAAGGACTGTAGACATGACCTTGACATGTAACATATCCACAAAGAGTGTCTCATCGAACCTATGCTTGACTTAAGCTGTAAGACCTCAAACCTCATTATGTTGTAATGTTTCCTAAGTATGAATATATGTTGATGATTCAAGTAATTAAATAGATTTGGATGACCTTGTAAGGCGTTCCAATGGAATCGCATCGTCCAAATTAATAAAATAAGTTTCGAAATTTTTTTTCATAATCGGATTTCGGTTAGC
>JAOXYD010098600.1:0-11793 GCA_028565735.1 Pinacopodium congolense | reverse complement strand
CAAAGGCAACATAGTAACACATAAATTGAATATTTAAACACTAAAATAGGGTGAAATTAACATCAAATAGCATCTAAAAATACTATAAATTTAACACCTAACAATGGTAAGCTAGCGTTAAACCACGAGGAGCTAGAATTCTAATTCTATTCCAAATGTTGCAAAGCAAAAGAAAAATAGAACCCCTAAAGATGATGAAAGCAATTAAAAGACAAACACAAAGCAAATTACAAAAGGGACTACTAATAATAACAAAGAAATGGACCAAAGGTATTATTGGGATTATGGGATAACTATTAATCCTTGAATTTCAAGAAAAAAGTGATTTAGCCAAGGTGCTAGCCTATAGGTTTGAACAAGCTCTCAAACCCTCAATTCCTCCAAGTTAGGTAAATCTAGCAAGCTCTAGCAATACCCTTATCTTCACTATAACCTAGAACAACCTCTTTAGATTTAATAGTGAAGATGCATTAGGTAATAAGGAATAACTAACTTATGCAACTAACTCACAAGCACAAAAAGTGTAGCCTAATGGTATGGAACCCTAAACTAGTTGGTTAGGTATCCTAAAAAAGCTACCTAAACTATTGTTACTTCTACAAAATCGTCAAGGACAATTACGTATCTTTACTTAATCATAGCATTCAAGTTTTGAAATTACTTAAATGGTGATCAACCCTAGAAGCAACTACTAATCCATGTAACTTAACCAAAGCCCTAAACCAAAGTCTCAAACCAACCTAGCCAATAAGTAGCAAATCAATTCAAAGTAAATTCTATTCTTACATTTATTATCCCCTAATGCTTCGTATACCTTCAAACTGTTAAGGATCGAGCCACTTCACCTCAACTTAATCAAAATGGGATTTTAATAAATAAAAATCATACTTAATCAAGAAATTCAAAGTTAGAAAATATGAAATTAGTATTGGAAATCACAATTCAACACTTAATTTAAGGTAAATTCAAGCTAATTATCAACTAATCACACCTTTATTAATAAAGCTAAAAATAATTACCATTAAACCATTAAAATACCACCTATGCAAACTTGGAAACACACAATATTGAGCTTAGAAATCAAATTCAAAGTTGAATATTGCATAAACAAACTTTTCTTGGTGCATATATATATATATATATATGAATCTATACCGTATCCAAGGTGTTTAAGCTCCAAATTGGCTAAAAACTCAACCTAAGCATTATAATACATATAATTATAAAAATGACAAAAAATAAATTGTTTAAGAAAAATATTTAAAGTTTCAAACTACCTAGAATAAGTAAATAAATGAATGGATATCAAACTAGCCTTTAAATGCAACTTAGAACACTAGAAAAAAGAGTAAAAAACAAGGGAAACTTGGAAATTATGTAAGGTGGTTATTCTCTCCCGTACTTCTGCTCATGGGAGGGGGGTTATATACCCCTTCCATTTAAGTCACCTCAAAAGAGGGTGAAAAGACCATCTTTTCATTCTTTTTTAAACATACCGAGACTTAAACGGCACCTCCTACAGACTTACACGGTGCCGTTTCACCAGGCCAATTAAGTCCCAGAAATTTAACAACTTCCATCTCTATTTTCCTTTTCTGATCTAACTCATCTTACAGTCATCCGATTGCCAATACATTTCGTATTTAAGTTACTAACATGATTATATTTCACCCATAAAATTTCAAATTAGTTTAAGCTCTAAAAGTGCCCCTAATGCATCCCCAAAGTTACCTATACTAAATCAGGAGTTCAATCAAGCTTGTCTTGTTCATTTCTTTTGTTAACTCTTCATGGCTTATCCTATGGATTTTTTATTTGGTGTAGAGTCTCAAAGCATGGTTCTCTAGGTCTTTAAAGTGATTCCACACCTCTTTTTATTAAAATATTTCTCCAATTCTACTCAAAGCATGGCCCTTTAAAGTTGTATTTGTTCCTTCAGGCTCTAAAAAACAACATAAATGAAGCATTTAAACAAACAAAATAGGGATGAAATGGCATTGAAACACATATAGAAATGCTATAAAATAAATCCCTATCACTAAAAATAAAAACATAAATAAAAACCTAACAAAAAATGAAAAAAAATCTATGCTAAATTTTATCTAAGATGCTCTAATCTATGTTAAAGTTATTTGAAAATGAGTTTTCTGGCTTCTCTTATATGTTTCTAGTCAGTTGGAAGTAACTGGAACAAGTTGCAACCAATACAGATGGAGATCTAGCTAGAAATATCTCGACTCCTACTTAAATGGTGCTTGAAGAGGAGTTAAATGACACTGTTTAGCTACCGTCATATGACACTAAAAGCTGACTTAAACATGAATTAGATGGAATTAAATGAAGGTTGCTTGCAGACACATGTTTAGTTATTGTTTTTGCTCCAATCATAATAATTTCTTGGATTTTCACTTCAATTAAGCTTCAAACTATAAATTAAACATATCCAAAAGTGAGTTAAACATTTTAACACCAATTTTAGGGTAATTGTGCTTTAAATTACCATGAAAAACACTGTGAACGACGCATTTAACAATTCCCCCACATTTAAATATTTGCTTGTACTGAAGCAAATCAATCCATCATCAATTTCAAAATAATATATAATCTTAGGAAAAATAACTAATCCATCAATCCATATAATTGAATTTTTTCCTTAAGCATTCAATCATAAAATAAATCATTATATTGTCAAATAATTAATCAAGCAAGTAACTTAACAAACAACTAGAACAACTTCATATTCTTTCAAACTTTAACCTATTTTGTAAAAAACATTTCGAAAGATAAAATGAACATTTCCAAGACAAAAAGAATCAACTTTTTAACCAAAATCACACATTTTATCACTAAACCCAATCACATAGCAATAACTTGAGATTTTACTATTGATTACTGTTGCATTAGTTAGGTGACTTAAGACAATTGGAATGTTTTTAAACGATTTTGATTTGAAATCCAATGTGAAAATTCAAGTCCACCAATCGAAGAAGTAATATGGTGGCGTATTTATAAGACTATGAGATTTGAACCAATAGGAAAAATGGATAATTACTAGATTAATTAGATTACAATTATTTAAGAAAGTCCAAACAAAATTATTAAAATTGTTAAAATTACTAACTTGTTTCAAAGTCTACAATTTTGATTTTAAAAATGATTTCTAAATTACTGAAATTACCAAATTATGGAAAATAGCTAAAGATCAGATGATTAATGATTTAATCTAGCTTTAACAAATTAAAAGGCTAAATTAGAGTTCGTTCACAACTTCAAGACCCACATATGGTTAAGTCTTATGCCTTTCTTTATTAATCTTAATTTCCAAATTGATCATACATTAAATTATGTTAATCGGCTTTAAAAACAAGAAGTGAATTCTAGATCTACAATCTCATAACTCTAACTCTCACAAATAATAAAAGTTTGGTCATTCATCGATTGATTTATATTATTTATTGATTTTTCTAATAACCTAAGTTGATTTACTCTAATCTTAATTGAACAGTTTAAAATTCAGACGTTCAAACCTAAAATAAACAAAAATCACACCTTTAAAGATATATTTAAGTCTCTTAAATTATTACAATACCAATCATTAGATGAAAAATGAATTAGCCATAAATGATCATTAAAGCATACAAAACTTGCATTTTAACACCATACTTTAACAAATATATAAATATGAGCTTAAATAGTAAGTTTAGAAGTTACAAAACATCCAAAGAAAGCTTCTGGACATGGCTTGAACTCCTTGATGTGATTTAGACTCCAACACAGCTCTGCATCATCAAGAACATGAATAAAAATCTTGGAATATTAAAAAATGTAAGCTGAAGAACATAGACTTTGATTCATTCAAAAAATAGAGGAAATGAAGTAATAATCAGAAAACCCCCTATAATGGTTAGAAACGTAGATATATTTCTTAACAACAAGCTTCAAGAAACAGTAACTTGGAAAACTAACTAAAACTCCAATTACAAGTGTTTAAATTTAGAGACTCTAGGAAAAACTAAGAGAGAAGCTAGAGCATCTCTCATTAAACTCATATATGATTTCTGTGAATCACATCCAAGTCTCTTGTTTTCTAGGCTTTTTTCATTTCTCCATACTCCCACTTGACACTTGCAGATAAAGGACTTAATTAATTGTGAGCTCATTGTAAGCTATCAAATAATAAATTTACCTAACCTACCTAACTAAGTAGCTAGGGTGAGCCATGGTCGAATCCACATGGAGTTAGGGTATGGTAAAGCTATTATATTATTACCTAAAAAGGAAAAATAAAAACCCATGGATGCAAATATATTAAAACTAAACACTAAAGAAACTAAAGCAAACAATAAGAAGAGAATAACAAATATGAAAGCTGGGTGGAAGATAAATTAGGGATTCTAGACTTATAATTAATCCTCAAAATAGTTAACTTACAATAAGTTTAAGATGCTAGCATATAGGTTCGACCCTCAGTTCTGCCAATTTTTAAATAGGTCCTATACAATAAAAAACCTATCCCTAACCTTGAGGCAATCTAGAATAAGCTCTCTAGATTTAACAATGCAATAGCATTAACAAACTAGGGAACAACAAGCCTAAGCCACAATCTCGCAAGATCAGTGTGTAACCTAGAGAATCGAAATTCTAGGCTAAGTTGATCAAGTTTATTGATAAATTCAATTAGCCTCTTACCACCTATGGAAATCACTAGGATAATTACCTATCACAAGTTCATTCCTAGCAATAGAATTAGAAATTTAACCTACGATGGATAATCTTAAGAAATAATTTTTAATTCATGCCATTTATACGGAATCCCAATTCAACCTTTAATTAAATCACAATGTCTAATCAATTCCTAATCAATTCTCATGGTTATTTATCTAAAATCCCATTAATATCTTATAACCCAAAAAAAATTAGCTAAACAAAATTAAATTAGGCAAAATAAAATTTAAATGAACACAAAAAGATTTATTAAACTAAACCAAAGATGGAAAATTAAAAAAAAAGGAAAAACACAGTTAAAAACTTAAACTAACACAAACACACATTAACTAAACTATTACTCAAGGAACCAAAACATAATTAAACTAAACTTAAATGAAAACTGTGAACATTAATTCCAGCAACATTAAATTAGAAAAACATTGAAATAAAACAATGGAAATCATAAAAACAAGCACAAGACCTAATTACCAAATAGAAATTATTTAAAGACATAAAGCAATATTGAAAACTTAAGGGATAAAACTTGACACTTGATAAAGATAAACACAATAACATAAAACTCTAAGGTTAATATTTAATAAATCAAAGTACATGAACTCATAAATTAAAAAGCAAAGCATTCAGATTTGTAAACAAAGAAAAGCAAATGAAAAATGAAAGCCAATAACATTCAGCCGATCAAAGGATTTGCAAAAGAAAAGAAAACTAAAGCTAACAATATTCGACTAACACTTGAAGTATTCCAAATGAAAAGGAATTAAGCCAATGGAAGGAAAAAGATAAGAACACCGTATGTACACATATGAAATCAAAGACAAGGAACTCCAAAACAAATTGTAGCCGAATTATTTTACCATAGAGAAGCTTGGTGTGTAGTAACCTTTCAACCTTTTCCATCTCCAAAGAAATGTGCAGCCGCAACTCACTTCATTCTTCTCCTCCCTCCTTTGTTTGTTCTGCCTCTTGTCTTATAATATGGCTCCTAGGGCTACGTTCTTGTCTCTCTTCTATGTGCTACATTTCAAGCTTCTATCTAAATTGTTTCATGCCTTCTTAACATATCATGGTAATGTCATTTTGAAGCCTTCATAAAACACATTGTTGACCACTATTTTTGCAAGAGTAAGCTCCTCTCCATATGTCATTTTTTCAAGGCTTTTAAAAAACATTTGGTCTCTCCCTTTGAAGTTGTCATCCACTCCTATAAACACATCTTTTTGTTGTTGTTTTATCAAAGCTGTTAATAAGCTTTCTCCAATTTGTTTTATTCTTCTAAGGTAGCGTGTATAACTCCTTCAAGCCTTTGCTCCACTTTTAAATGCCTTAGCTTTTTATTTATTTTTCTCCTTTATCTTCCAAACTCCATGCTTTTAATTTGTATTTGTGTTCTAATATCATATCTCCATAAAAATTCCAAAAGAACACAAATTAATCATTTAAACAAAAAAATAAGATTGAAATGACATTAAAAACGCATGAAAATTCAATATATTTCAATCCTATCAATTAACAACACACCTTAAATATATATATATTTGAGATATGGTTGTAATATGTCTCTTTGACCTCCAATACGGTAAGTTGACTTATAGTAATATGGTGCCCATAACCCGTCGTATTGGTCCTGAATCATCGCTCCTATAAGGAGGTCACTAAAAGCCATATGGGGGTCTCTTTAGACCCAGGTATTGGTTATAAAAAGAGCAATTTTGCTTCTTTTCCTACTCCAATATTCATAATTCACCAAATAATCTCCATTTACTGCAAATTAAACATTATACAACATAAATTTAAGATTTTAAAGTTGAATTAGGGTCATAATTCCAGAAATATAAATTAAAATTAATCAATTTTAGCCCTAACAATTCCTCCACACTAAAGAATTTGCTTGTTCTCAAGTAAATCAATCATTCAATTTTCTCAAAATAGGATATAATTATAGGAAAATTAGTCCAAGATCAACAACAGAAATACCAAAAATGTTTCCTTCATCCTACAGAAATAATGACTTCTCGAAATGATATATAATTCATTCAGCATATCAAATTGCAAATTCATTTAAATCATTTCATTCTTTTCCAATCTTCAACCTAAATAGTAAAAATCAATTGCACGTTTAAAAGGCAAATATCCTGAGTTTAATGCAACATCCTTTCTATACTTTCACATCATTTAGTTAACTTAAATCATAATCTAATTAATTACATAATTAATTTAATATGTAAGTAGTTTGGTTGAGAAGTCACTTTAGTATTTTTACATGAAGGTGAACATTTTATCATGAATAATTCCCAACTACTCAATTGAGTTAGATCAAATGAAATGACTATGAGCACCACTCATAACATCAAGCGTATGTATACATTACTCTCTTCTCTCTTTTTGTTCTTTTCTTTCTTCTTTTTTCATTTTTTTCTTTTCTCTCTTTTTCTTTGTTTGTTTTTTCTCTCTTCTTTTTTCATAAACACATATATAAGATTAGAAACCGGCAGAGTCAATTAAGTAAAAAAAATTTATATGGTTAATTCTGGTTCTTTTTCATTTTTTTCTTTGAATGATAAAAGTACCTTAAAAGAAACTACAAAATTACTCAGGAAGTTATATTTTGTATGTAGAATATCACTCTAATCATCAAGTATCCTTTATCTAAATTATGAAATAAGTTTAAGGCATTTAGTCATTAATAGTCAAAATTAATTATATAAAATTTCAAATTGTCAAAATTATTACATTCAAAAGAAAATATAGACAGTAATAAGCTTTAGAATCAAAACATATTCCACAAATTGACGACTATTATGAGGAAATCGATAGGATAATGTGCTATAATATAACGAAAAACTTACGTTTATTATGTGTGATATATAAGTGCATGCAAAAGCCCTCCCCCACATTGAAATGAAATAGTGTCCTAACTGTTCAAAATATCAACAATAAAGCATAAAAATAAAAGAGATAAAGGAGAAGAATGCAACCTATTGGTCTAAAACAAGCGAGTATCCTATTGGAGTCCATAATGAAGCACATTGGGTGAGCTGGAATGAGAAGCAATCAAAGCATAACAAGAATAGAGAAAATATAAAAGTCCAATAGCATAAATATATGATTGTCAAGGTGCATCAAAAGAGCTAAAAACTTCAAAATGTATTAATCAGATTTGAAACAAGGCAAAACAACAACCTAAACTATAAAATAGAAACATATACTACGAAAGGGAAACACACTAAGATAAGCAAACAAAGCGAATGTCCTAAATCAAACTATAAGAACAATCTATCTAAAACAAATAAAAAGCAGGACTATCCTAATCTTTGACTATCTGATGCTCATTAAGGTGTGATAAGTGAGAATCCATACTATCCATATGTAGTACTAGCTCATTGAAATGAGCATCCATGGCATCACCCAAATCATAAATCTCAAAAGAAAGTCTAGACTCCATCCTTAATAAGATAGTCATGAGATCTGTTTGTGGGATGTCCATAGGTGGTGGAGGTGCTACTATAGGTGAAGTTCGGTGTGATGGTTGCACGGTCAGTGTCGCCTCGAAAGAAGCTTTACCCATCTCCTCCTCAAGTGCTGCTAGAGGTGCCTCATGAAATGGTGGTGCCTCAAGCATCTCGCCCTCCTCTAATCGATGCCATACTCCTCTTATTCAAGCTAAATTCCATAGTTTCAGTGTGCCAACGTTGATCTAAATATAATGACCCTTTATCCACTGATACCTCATAATCAATATCAACTTCTACTACTTCAATAATCCTACTCCATAGACTTGGGAAGCAGAAGGTTTTGCTCGGTTTGTGCATCTTCACCATCTACCTCATAGAGGTGATGATAAATCCAACTAATGGCATCCCTGGAATAATTCCTAACCTATGGAGCATCTTGTATAAAATATAGGCATCACTGAGCCTAACTTTACTTAATCCACTCGACCTTGGAATAATATTAAAATTCAAAATAGCAATAATGATACGATGTCTTACTCCTAAAGGTGTAACAGAATATGCACGTTTGCTTTCCTTGAATAAACAGTAGCAGTAGCAAATGAAAAATTGAGATCTGATGAAACAAAATCTCCATGAAATGGGTATTGTGTCCTAACATACACATCCTCTTCATCCGACATATTTAAAAATCCCCCAAGGAAAGCTTAACTCAAGTGAATAGGTATATCTTTAATAAAACTGCAAATTTTTATCGTATGCCACATCCTTCTCCTCGATATTGGCAAAGAATTTATGAACGAAATCTAGATAAAAAAAGATTGGAAAAGGTGAGAATTGATTCTCAGCCCAACGAATGGCAAGCACTTGAAACATTTAATTATGCCTCTAAGTTTGGATGAATGGAGAGCTCATAAATGAATTTGTTGTTACGATGGGACGCGAGCCAATCCGAATTTTCTCTCATAGTAAATCGAACCCGATCAAAAGTTAGCCTTTTCCTCAACAGTTATCCAAAATAGTCCTATGTGGAATTTTACCTAAAATTGTTCGATAAAGGAACCCAAATAAGTTAAATAAGGCAAAGAAATCGAGAAAATATTTTGGTGAATTTTTAAAGAATATTTTATTTATTTGAAAATTTTTAAAATTTTTGACATTAATAAAATTCAACAAACATGATATGAATTGAAAGATTATGAAATTTGGAACTCAATGATAACAAAATCTAATTGAATGAGGCATAAAACTCAAGAAATTTTGAAAAACATCCCTCCAGCATGAATAGTGAAAACAAATGGAATTTCTAGATTTTTGGGTAGATTTTTGTGATATTGTAAGTGATTTGATATTGTAAAAGAATAGAGGATGAAATATCTGATAAAATGACCCTAAGAACACTCGATTTGGTGTAAAAACAAGCAAGAAAGATGGATTTTTCATAAAAGGGCATTGATGGCTTAAAGGGAGAAAAATAGGGGGTTTACAATTTTGAACCAAAGCATAACGTTTTAACGTTGTGCTTTTTAGGTAATACAACAGGTTGGAAATCAATATGGCAGGCTAAGCTCACCATTTTCATCCCACCGTATTAGTCTTACACTTGGGTACTAATACGAGGGTTAATAGACCAATCCCAGGATTAAAGCAGACCGACGTATTAGTTCTATTGACTCTTTTTCTCTTAATTTTTAATCCTATTTTGCACCAAAATTCTTCCTAAACCTTGTGCCAAAAAAATTTAATTTATTGTTCATCAATTTACCACATAATTGAAATTAAGAAAGCTAAAAAATCAAATAAAATACACTAAAAACTAAGAAAATACTAAGGAAATCAGACCAAGCTAAAATAAACACACTTAAAAAGTGCTTCAAACTTTAAGATTAAATCCTACCATACCAAAAAATTAATTACACACATAATTGGATATCTAACAAGGATAATTCCTAATTAATGAGGATTAAAAAGTGAAAAGTCTCAATCGAGTTCTCAACTTGATTAGGTGAGTACAAATTCTCTCTTTGCCCATTTACTTTGAATGTTGAGAGACTGTTGGTGACTACAATTATTCCAAGAGGATAACTTTTGGTAACTTCATAATGGCCTATCAATCTCGATCTCAATTTTCTTGGAAATAACTTCAACCTTGAGTTATAAACCAAAATCTTATCACCGACCTTAATTTTTCTTTGAATGATGTGCTTATCATGCTATCGTTCGACTCTTTCTTTATATAATTTATAGTTTTTATAAGCATCGAGAAAATCATCCAACTTATTCAATTGTAAAATCCTTTCTTCTTCCACTTTCTTTAAGTCAAAATTCAGAAAATTGATTGCTGAATATGCATGATGTTCTAACTTAGTAGGTAAATGACAAGCATGTCCATATACCAACTTATATGGAGACATTCCTATGGACATTTTTAAAGTACGTCGATAAGCCCACATAGTTCCATCCAACTTCAGAGACCCATCTTTTCTTGAAGAACTGATGGTATTTTCCAAAATTCACCTAATTTCTCAATTTGAAATCTCAACTTAACCACTAGTCTGAGGATGGTAAGGTGTAGCAATCTTATGCCTAACACCATACTTAGTCAAAAGGGAATCAAATTATCTAATAGAAAAATGTGTTCCCCATCACTTATGATTGCTCTAGGTGTCCCAAATCTTATGAAAATGTTCTTCTTTAGAAACTGAACTACGCCTTTTACATCATTAGTTTGAAGTGCTACTGCTTTAACCTATTTACTCATATAATCCACAGCCACCAAGATATATTGGCTAGAGTATGATGTAGGGAATGGTTACATGAGGTTAATTCCTCAAACATCAATGATTTCAAACCCTACAATGTTGTTTAATGGCACCTTATTTCTCTAAGAAATGTTTCAGACCCCTATGACAATTATCGCAAAATTTAAAAAATTAAAATTCATCCTTGAATAGTGTAGGCTAATAGAAACAACACTTCAATACCTTATATGCACTCATAGTAGGTCCAAAGTGTCATCCAATCTCATAAGAAAGACAATGTTTTAAAATAGAGGGCACTTCCTCTTCAAGCACATATCTTTAAATAATTCCACCAATACAAATCTTGTATAAGAAAGAGTTATACCAAAGATATGTCTTAATCTCAAAAAAGAATTTCTTCTTTTGTTGGTGTAGCATCCCACTTTCAAAGGACACCTCCCCGACATTATGATGAATATATGAGTAAATACCCTACAAAGGTGGCATACTAGAGCAATTACAGTAGGCATCATACAAAATAATCAAAAGGAATATAAACACCAATTCTATTTATACATCATCCTAAACTGTACATAAGCAGCAAATAAAACAAAAACGTGCTATCTAGACTCTTCGATACTTCAACTGACAAACCTCTTAGCCATGATAAGTCTGTAAGTATGCAACTCTCACTCTCTCTACACTGTCTTAATCTAGGAGTCGATCTCCCTCCGACCTGAAATATTGAGTGGGGTGAGTTTTTCAGGAAAAACTTATTGAGTGGTTGATGAACTCGTTGTAAGCTATCAAATAATAAATTCCCAACTATCCAAACTATGTAGTAATGATGAGCTAGGGTCGAACCACAGAGAGTC
>JAOXYD010098590.1:0-11794 GCA_028565735.1 Pinacopodium congolense | reverse complement strand
CGTCTTCTTAAATTTAGCTTGTTAAAGTGGAGTCAGATATTGCGTTCTAGTTTGATGCGATGATCTTGCTTGGTACAAGGTTAAGAAAAAGTGGCCAATGGTTAATCATGCAGACTGTTCTAAACTAATTAGTTGTAATTACTATATTTATTTAAAATAATGTAATACCTGTTAAGGTATAAGAAATTGGTTCATTGCATTTGTTACTATTTCTAAACTAATTGAAGAGTCATTTGAAATACTTGACATATAGTCATTATATATGTAAAATATATGTCAAATGAGTAATAACACATAATATTTTATGTTCTATTAATTATTTTACTTTCATTGGTTGGAACAAGTTCATAAATATGTTTATCATCTATTATTCTTATTCAATCCTAAAAAATAAATTATATTATTAAAATAATTAATTAAATATAAGGAGATAATAAAAATAGTAACAAAATATATGAATATGCTTAAAAATATGGAAAGTATTTTGGATAATGTTATATCTTAAGAGACATATTAGTAAAGGATGATAGAATGATGACTCTTTATAAGACGATTAACTGTATATAAGATTTTATTTTTCATAAAAAAATTGTATATAAGATTTTATGAATTACTTTGAAATTCAAATCAACTTTTAAAATACTTTGTATTAACTCTAATTATCTCACTATATCTCATTATCATTTAAAAATTGTAACTTGTTCCTCTACAATCAAATAATTTGTTAACTTTGATCCTCGTAAACTTTTTAACTCTTCACATATATTTTAGAAGATTGGCTTTGCTCTTAAATTCTCATAAATCCTTGTAGAATTCTCATTCAATATCTAGTCATGACCTGATAAAGCAAAAATTCAACATAATTGCTTATGTAAATTAAAATATCCACTCTCTTCATCACTAGAGAAAAACTAATTATTTAATCATTTCATCACCTGCTTCTAATTCAAATCCAATAAGAAAGTTATGCATTTACATCATCAAAACATTAAATAATTAATAAAAATATTAAAATATAAATGATAAAACTATTGTGAAACACCAAAACATATTACATAATTTAAGTTTATATCAAACATTCAGTCAAAGGGTTCATATCAAACATTCATATAAAATGTACCTTTGAATGTTTAAATGATAAAATAGTTCTTAAATAAAAGTACCTAAAGTAGTAAGAGTTTAATATGCAATAACACGAAAAATATAACTACAGAGACACAATCTAATCCATCTTCTTTGCCTTTGGGATCTTCCTTCAAATCTCCTTATAAAGTAAAGAATCATAAAAAACCTTTATTATTTTTCCATATTGCTCACCCTCGATACCTTAACTATGTAAGCAAGCATTTCATCATTGTATTAATCTCTTGATTAATTGATGAAGTTTCAAATCCATTATTTGCATTAGATGATGTTGCCACCATTTTTTTTTTCCCCTCAAATCATTCTTTCTTATCAATTGTTCACTAATTGTAAGTAAGACATTTTCTAGAACTTTATAGTATGTCTTCTTTTCCCTTTTTTTTAGGAGATTTCTTTTTATTAGAAGGAGAACTTACAACTTCATCTTCTTTTTCATTGATTGAATAAGCTTTGTCAATACCAATTATGTGTCCATCCTTTTTAATATTTAAGGGATGTGCATGTAAATCTATAATAGTAATATCTCCGAAAAAATATTATATAAATCTAAAAATTCCTTGCACCCTTTTCTTTTTAAAATCTATGAGCTATTTAATACAACTATAATTATGAAAAGTACATATGAGAAAAAAAAATTATAATAGGATATGTTGGGCCCTATAGTACCAAGAGAGGGATAAATTAGGTGTAAACAAATTTATAAGGTTTTTACTAATTTCAAAATTCATCTAAATACAAGTATAATATGATGATGATTATGCTAATGCATTTCAATCATCCACACAACTTACATGAATAAAAAATGAAGGATAGAGAGATTGCAAATTGATTTTTATAATGGTTTGACAACTAAACCTTACCTAAGTCCACTCTCCAAGATACTTTTGAATATTTTACTATAATCTTCTTTCCAATGAGGTGAAGAGAAACTTCCTTACAACCAATCTTCTTGAAAGTGAAGAGGGACCTTAACGCAATCTTCTTTTAATAATAAATGGTAACTTTACATAATTTTCCTTTTAAAGTGAAGAGTCACCTCTCAAAGGAACTCAACATCAAACCCCACTAAGAATACATAACCACAACATCTTGTTCGATCAACATAATACTCAAGGACTCAATCCATCAATGAAAAATCTATAAATGCAACACTACTTATAAATGTACTCTTTAAGCTTTCATAAGTCTCACAACTTTTCTCAAATTAACTCAATCCATCAAAATTTCTTCAATTACTTTAAGACCATATATTTATAGCCTTAAAACCCACAACATTCAATTTCTAACTCAGTCTAATTGTTATTCTAAACTAAAAATTTGTTAGACATAAAAACTTGTCGTTAGAAACAAAAAATTGCATTACTGATCAACTAGTTAGGCACATTAGTTGATTAGTTAGGTACACTGGTTAACCAATACCCTATATTGGTCAATTAATCCATCAACCATTCACACATTTCTACTATATTAATACTTACACTGATTGACCACTCATATATTAGTTAACCAATGCCTGTCATTTTACTTTATAGAAGTCATTGTTTTACTTGTCATTTTACTACTGGAATAATTTCAATGAACTGTTTAAAACATTAGTTAATCAGTTAGCCATACTGGTTAATTAATATACATTAAACCCTAATACTAGTAAACTGATACACATTGAAACATCATTTAAATAATTTTCCAAGTTTTTCAAACTTACAAAACTCATTTGTTAAAAAAACTTAATTCAAATATATTAAGAAATTTACCTAAAGAGGTTTTAATGATTAAGAGGGTTTTCTTTTTAAAAAATTTTAAAAATTTTCTTGATTGTGAAATGGTACATAAATATAGCTAAATTTAAATGATCATGCAATTAATGATTGAGGCCCTAAGGTATTAAAATGATCAAACTTACATTCAAAATTACATAGATCAACCTATCAAATCCTAACTATCTTGATCTTGATCTCATGCTCCATTTTGAAAAATGTTTTTCATCTTATATCTTTTGGGCTTTAATATGTATTCTTGTATAAATATATTTTTAATTATATTAAAACAAAATAAACTATTAGTAACTATTAGTAGGAATGATGTCTTGTCATCATCAAAATATAGATTAAAACTTCCTTTAGCTCAATATTCTATCCTTTTTTATGATGACAAAATACATGATATTAGAAGGCTAAACATGAAATTGATCACAATCATTTGATTCACTATCAAAACAATATGAAAAATTAACTCTCCCTTAATAATTGAAATAAATTAGCTTCCCTTATATAATGACATCTAATACCACTTAACTTAGTTCATCTAATATCACTAAACCTCTCCCTTCTTTTTAGCATCATCACAAAACAAACTTATAAGAATTTTACAAGATTTTTTTTGAAAAGTAAAAAAAAATAACAAAATAGGGACGTTTGATATAAGAGTGCCACAGCAACTAATAGTGTTGAGAAGGAGAAAAGAGAAGGACACAGTTACTAGCTCAAAAGCAATCAACAAAACAAGATAAATCAAAGATTGCTTGAAAAAAAAAAGCAGACAACTAAATAATTAGAAGAGCAAAGGATATTGATAGAAAGTTAGAACCTCCGTCTACTTTGAAAAGCATGAGACATTGAGTTAAGGATGATCCTAGCAGTAGTAGCCTCCCGATCCTCTACATTAGATGTTGAGAAACTGAGTCAGCCCTAGTATCATCCTTTCCATGCAACCTATGATCTCTTTCATACCAAATGCTATATACAAGCACTCCAAAGGCCAGCCTAAATAGTTTACAGTCCCTTTATATGGAAATGTAACTTTAGCTACTTAGGATGAGATGTTAGACCAATGGGTAACAATACAATATAATCCAAATAGAGACAAAATAAGGTGCCATAAATAGGAGGCATAGGCACAATTAAAGAATAGGTTATTCTCAGTTTCAATATGAGGTTTGCACAACTTACATAATCTATTAGCAACATTAAATTTTAAAGAAGCTTTATTTCCAAATCTTTCCTTAACAGCCAGCCAAAGGATAAAGGAATGAAAAGGGGTAAGGTTAGAGTCCCAAACTAAGTGAGTCTAATACATTTTGGTAAAGGGATCTTGTAACATTTCCCTACAAGAAGCTATAATGAATTGACCCTGACAATGATGCATCCAAATAATACTATCTAATCAAGAATAGATAGGAGAATGACTAGACATATTTTCTAAGATTCTTTGGAACCCTCTTAAGGAATGACATGGCCAAAACCATTCATTTTCTCTAATGAACTCTTGCATCATAGTGTTTGGGGAAATTATAGCTTTGAGTGAAGGGGACTCCCCCAACTTATAAAGGGGTATCAAACCATGCCACCAATCAAACCAAAAGAATGTATCATTGTCTTCTCCAACCTCGTGCTTTATACTCTCTTGGATAGAGCTTCGAGTTTAGAGGATTTGTTTTAAAGTCCAAAGGATGTTATTGTTCAAAGTGACACTCCAAATACTTGCACCTTTAATGAAGTAATGATGAATCCATTATACCAATAAACTCTCCTTGTTAGTATATAATCTCTATATCCTCTTTATAAGTAGAGCTTTGATCATTAGTTTGGTATAATGTATTCCTAAACCCCCATATTCCTTAGGCTGGCAAACAACATTCCACTTCACCTCAACATTCCTAAGCCTATAGTTGGTGCCATTTCAAAGAAAGTTTCTGAGTAGTTTATCAATAATTTTGACCACCTCTTTCAGTAAGGCTAGATAAGAGCACCAATAAATGTAAAGATTACCAAGCATAGAAATAATAAGCTGAAGACATCCTCCATATGATAGAGCCTTGTTATACCAATTGTTATGGCATTTATAGATGGATTCAATTAGAGGTTAGCAATCTAAATAAGTAAGCTTCTTAGTAGAGATAGGTACCCCAAGGTAATTACATGGAAACTAGTGAAGGTTAAGGCTTTTAAAACTGATAAAGAGACAATAAAAGGGCTATAATCTGTAGACATAATAAAGGAGCTCTTCCTTAGATTAAAATACATCCCTTAAAATGATTTAAACTACTCCAAAGTATTAAATAGAAGATTAAAAGAGGCTAGAGTATACCTATATAACAATAGAAGATCATTATCAAAAGATAGATTAACGAGGCCAAGTTTACTACAGTTATGATTAAATCTAAATGATGGTTTCCTTTAAATATTGAGTTAAGCCAACCTATAAAAGACCTCTATGCTGAGGAAAAAGAGATAAAGTGATAAAGGGTCACCTTGTATTAGCCTTTTGGCTCATAATTGGGTCGATTCGCCATTAACGAGGATAGCTTAAGAAGGAGAAGAGATACACATGTTGATCTAGTGGATGTATTTAGATGGGAAGCCGAAAACATTTGAACAGTTCCTGAACAATGAGGATATTGCCACCACTGCTTCGACCTTGTATGAATACGACTTGAATGTGGTTGTTAAGTAGAGACAGCACCTTTTTGAGTCTATTAGCAAGAATCTTAGCAATAATTTTGTAGACAACATTATAATAGGCTATTAGAAGGCATTCATTCAAGGAGGAAGGGATGACATATTTAAGAACAAGGCTAATGTAAATCCTACTAAGCTCTGTGAGGATATGGTTATTAGAGAAAATTTCTTTAAGAGCATTGATCACCAAGCCACCTATGATGCTCTAGGTACTTTGAAAAAATCTAGCATTGAATTTGTCAGGGCTTGACACCTTATCAGGGTGGAAATGAAAGAATGTGTCCTTAATCTCTTTCATTAATACTTCTCTAATTAGATCTATAATGAGCTTATTAAGGAAAGAATTAGTAAGCTAGTCCCACAATTTAGCTAGAAGGGAACCTGCATTTAGCTTAATGCCAAGAGAGCTCTTAAAGTGGTTAAAGACAAGCATGCTCGTTGATCACTCTATCCTTTACATCTATAAGAGTTGCTTTATTTTTGTTCCTTCTTGATTGGATAGATCTACAAAAAAAAGTTGGAGTTCTTATCACCATCTCAGAGCCAAAGCATTCTTGATTTTTGTTTTTTCTTGGAATTAAGGTTGTTTAGAGCATCAACATATGCTTGAAGAGCCTTAGCTTTTTTATTTTGAACCACATTAATTAAAGGGAAAATAGTTGATTGCTATTGCTAGGCCTTGAATAGGCCTTAGATCAAATAGAGTTACCATCAATTATTCTTAATCCTCTTATAATCTAAAATGAAATGTAATATAACAATAAAGGAATTCGACTAACACAATAAGACAAGGAGAAATAAAGCATGTAAGAGATCTAAATATTATAATCAACATTTAAATGCTTACTCCCTCTATATAAAGACATCTAATATCACTTATTTCTTCCCCTCTTTGCCAACATTGAGAATAGTTTATGAAATTTAAGTTTATAAGAATCAAAGGAGAAATAAATAACTTTTTCTCTTTATTTCAAAACTCTATCATATGGAAAAGAGACAAGCAAAGCATTTATACAATCATTTTCAATGAGCAATCTATATTTTTCTCATAAGTACATGCCATAATGCCTTTTCCCTGTAAGATACATGCAATAATATTGTCTACTCAAAATAACATGTCAAGTCAATATTCTCAAATATTCTTAATATGAAAGCAAATATGTATTTCCTTTATGTACCACTAATGATTACTCATTCTCTTTCTTATTTTGTTCAATAGTATGTTTGTTTTATTCATGTGAGAGTTCTTGATGATTTTGCTTTTCCAGTTAATTGTTAGTGGTATTATTGTTAAATCCATGTTTGTTTTATTCATGTGAGAGTTCTTGATGATTGTGCTTTTCCAGTTAATTGTTAGTGGTATTATTGTTAAATCCTTATTTGACATTGATGGGGAGAAATACCAATTGCTTATATCCATTAACGCACTTTAATATTGACCAACAAGATAAATAAATCAATGTGTTTTAAGCAATGTTGTTAAAACTGGACCGGATATAAAATTGGTAAAGAAAAAGGTTTAAGGTTTAGAGGTTCAACCGGTATTAAATCGGTATAAAATAATAAAATATATAAATTTTAAAAAATACATATTATAAAAATTAAATGTATAATTAAAATAAAAATAAAATACTAATATTTATTAATATATAATTAATAATACTTGTAAATAAAATAAAATAAAATATATTATTAAAATATATTATTAATAAATTAAATTTAAATTTAAATTATAAAAATTTACTAAATAATATTTTTATCATTTTTTTACGAATAATTTGACAAAACATCATAAACCTTCATTTTTCATCTCAAATTACTAAATACATAAAAATGTACAAGAGACTTGACATAACAGCAAAAATGCAACAGAACTCAAAAGGCTTTGCAATGAAAAAAGAAAAAGATCATCAAAACACGTATAATGAGAAAAATCAATATATATATTTAATGTATATAATTGTACATGAAAAACAGTGAGAGGCTTGGACTTTGGGAGTGACTTGAAAAGGTTAAAATGCCTTTTTATTGAGAGAGGCACAAAAACAGTCTTCTTCCCTGTGACCACACGTGAGAGGCTCATAAATTAATGCTTTAAATGGATTGTGGTCACTGAACGCCGCTTGAGCCCCACCACCATCCAGGCGAAAGCAGTAGGGCAGCGAAGACCAGGCAAAGGCAACAGCTCCAGGCGAAGGCAGTAGTGCAGCGGAGACCCAAGCAAGACAGTGGGCGAGGTGGCGAGCGCCTGATCTGGAGGCAAGATAGCTGAGACTGTACGAAGACTGGCGACGAGTGAGTGAGTAGTGTCGGAGACACAGAGATGATCGGAGACAGAGACCAAAGGAGTCTGGGCGGAGACTGGCAGAGACAGAGAGAATGGCAAACACAAAGAGACTGGCAGTGAGCAAGGGAAGAGCGAAGACAAAGAGATGAGCGAGAAGCGACGGAGACTGGCGGTGAGGGATGTGAGAGACAGAAACAAAGCGGAGAAAAAATGAAGGGTCGTTTGGTATTGTTGTAGATTATGATTTTTAGTTGAAGTTTTGATATATTTGTATTAATTTTTGTGTTTTATTTTCGATTTTTATGTTGTATTAGTATGTTGTCTTTTTCAATTTCTGTATTAAAAATTAAAATAAAAAATTCAAACTCTACCAAACAACACCGAAGAGTAAAGTAAAAAAAGTGATTTGGGGGTTTGGGCTTTTTAGTTGAGGTCAAACCGGTTTCAAGTTAATTGGTTAAACCAGCTGGTTAAGTTAAAACTAAACGGTCTTTTAATATAAGGGTTTTAACACAAAACCAAATCAGTGTTCGGGCCAGTTTTCGGTTAATCAGGTCGAATTGGTCGGTTCAATTCAATTTTGAAAATACCAATTTTAAGTACTTATATCAATTTGAGTCCTTGAATTCAATTCCTAAACTTCTCTCAACCCACATTCTTAAAGTTATTCTTAAAAACCTTTGTTTAGTGAAGCAAAATCTTTTAACATGCCCGTAATTTTTATAAAAATAACATTATATATATATGATGATAAATCCTAAGACTCTTGTGCCCATTTGCGATCTTAGATCTTCTTTCCTTATATACTTTCGTAGGATAATAATAAGAACTTGAATGCATGTGAGGTATGTTTATATGCTTGTATTTATGCATATATGAGATGTGAGTACGCAACATACCATTGCATCTAACATGAGATCTAAACATTTAAGAGTGTGATTTTTGAGTCTGTATAAAAGTTATATCTATTCTTACCTAAATGAATTTATGTTCTAAGTCTAGATTTAGGACTATACATGAATGCATGGAACTTTCCCTTTGCTCTGGACCTAGAGGATGATGTAACATGCTCATATGAAGATTTACACATAGATTTATCATGCAAATGCTTACCCTTTATAAAGGCTATCTTGGAATTAGATAGTGTATTCCCGTGAGTAAAACTAATCCTATGCCTATCATTAGAGCTCTTTTGGGTTCCTAATATGCTATTCAATTTTTCACTTCTTTAAGTGAATTTTAATAGTGATTCTTTAAGAGTAGTGATATCTTTTATCAATACCTTATTCTCATACACCAGATCATGCTCATTAACATTATCGACAATAACTACACTTTTAGAATTTATTATGTTATGCAAATCACACTTCATCTTTTCATTCTTATGTATGCATTTTTCTAGGAGCTTCAAATTTTCCTTTTACTCAGAAGATAACATCTTCCTTTTTAAAGTCATGACCTTTAAACATTCATGTTAACCCTATGGCACCTAAAATAAGGGGTGAATTGGGTGTTTAAAATTTTTTACGGAAATAAAACACTTTAAATACCTTAAACTAATTTAAACAATATCAAATCTTTAACCAAAAAGCAAACTATATGAAATGTCAATTCTTATGCCAATATTAATCAAATTCAACCAATAATTAAGCAAACACAAATGCACAAATATAAATGAGATAAGGAAGAGAAGAACACCAAGATTTATAGAGGTTCACCTGCCTTAAAGATAGACTACGTCCTCTCTCCAACTACTTGTTGAAAATTCACTAACAACTAATCTTATTTTAATTGGGCGAAGAGTAACCCTTACAAAAATCTTGGTTAAAGGCCAAGAAAAACCTTTACACAATCTTGTTCTAAGTTAAAAGGAACCTATTACAATCTTGATTTAAGGTCAAGATAAACCTATCCAACAATCTTAAATTCTAAGGTCAAGAGGAACCTATCACAATCTTACTTAAATGGGTGAAGAGTAACCCGTACAACAATCTTTTTATGGAAAAGAGCAGCCTTACCAATACAACCAAATTCTATAATTTTTGTCCTACACGGACAGCCATTAAACCAATCTCCCTTGAGCTTTAGCCAAGCTTATATAGCTTATAGCACCCTTGATCAAAATCAATACAAAATAAAGGCTCAAATGCAACAAATGCAATATGGAATGTTCAATGCACAATTAAGGCCTAAACCAATCCAATTCACAAACAAGGACTAACACAATCCAAATCTTCTTTATCCTAGGTGAAGAGCAACCTGCCAAATCTATTTTAAGGGCAAAAAGCAGACTATACCAAAATTAACAATTAATATAAATCAATTTCCCCAATTTAAGTCACTTAAGCACACCTTCTATGGTGTTTCTCTAATGCACAATCAATAAAACCAATTCTGAAAATTTTAAAGGCAAACCACAATAATAACTAGCCTCATAGTACTTCAATAGATCATAAACAAACAAATTGAAACACTAAAAACGTGATTAAACTATCCTATAATCAGATTAGATAGTCAAACATGCAATCTGTCCAGAATATGCAATCTTAAGAGTTCCAGCCTATAAACACACGAATTTAGTCACCAAAATGATGTAAATGAAATGAAATAAACATACTACAACATCAATATATATGTTCACAATAAATTGCAATAGAAAACATAATTTTAGCACATCGATTGAATGATCAAAATCAAGCACAAAGTCAAGACTATCAAACCTGGGTAGTTTTGAGTTACCTGCAAAACTCAAGCTCAAACAAATAATATAATGACTCAAAAAATTGAAAAAAAAAATACTAGCACACTCCTAAGACCTTAAACAAATTGAAAACATCAACTTTGCACACCCAGAAATGATTAAAACTTAAAATAGAAATGTTTAAATTTGTTGTATAGAAAACTTGACAGTTTTAGGTAGTCTGTGTTCTTTGAGCTCAAACACATGATTTGAGTGCTTAAAAATTGAAGTAAAAGATCCTATGCACTCTTGAGACCTTAAGCAAAACGTGTATGATAATTTTTAATCAATAAAAATAGTTTTGTAAGCTTAGAATTGAAGAACACAGAAGTTCAGCAAAATTCAACCAAAACAGAGACAGTTTTGGTATGTTGATCTTTTAAAGATTGAAACAGACGAATTAATGGATGAAAAAATCAATTGAAAGCTTTCTAAGTTTTTCTATATCTAAACTAACAGAAAACACAAAATTTACGGCATAAGAAACTGATTTAAAACTTCAAAATACGAATTGAGTAAAGGCTGCACAGAAAATAAAGAAAGCTTTGAGACTTTGAGAGATTTGATCTTTTAATTCATTTTTCAGAGGTTCTAAACTTGTTAAATTGGTTTAAGAAGCATATATATAGTGTTGGAAGAGGTTTGGAGTTGTTAGGAATAAAAACTAGCCGTTTAGAAGGTTAAAAAGTCGTTTAGTCCAAAACAGGAAACTAGTTGTTAGAGTCTGACTGATAAACAACACCCTCTAGGCTGATCAACAGCGTCGTTATTCCAAGAACAGCCCACCGGTGATGACTTCTGGAAAACAGGGTATAATGGCACCTTGGGAGCCCGTCATTCTACGTCTAGAAAAGTATGAAAAATACTCCAAACCAATTCTAAAACTTGCCAAACAAATTCATAACATTAAACAAGACTTTAAACAAGTTTTAAAGTATAATTCAAGGCTGATCGAATCAACAAAACATTTCAATCAATTCAAAAAATAAGAATTGCCTTGATTATGAAAACTTTTAATTTTAACCATCTTAAAAACCTTTTCAATGAATTCTTAAATCATAGATAAACCAAAATTCATAACACAAAGATATTCAAACACATTCAGACATATATAAACAACTTCAAGCAATAATTCAATTAACTTAAACACATCAAACACATTAAAAC